>SSNS01000402.1:409747-426055 GCA_006937985.1 Aphyosemion australe | reverse complement strand
TAATCCTCATTATCATCATCACATCATCATCCCGTCATCATCATCACCATCATCACCACCATCATCATCATCACCACCACCATCATCATCATCACCACCATCATCATCATCATAATCCTCATTATCATCATCCCGTCATCATCATCACCACCACCACCATCATCACTACCACCATCATCACTACCACCATCATCATCACCATCAAAATCCTCATTATCATCATCACATCATCATCCCGTCATCATCATCACCATCATCACCACCACCACCATCATCATCATAATCCTCATTATCATCATCCCGTCATCATCATCACCACCACCACCATCATCATCATCACCACCACCATCATCATCATCACCATCATCACCACCATCATCATCACCATCAAAATCCTCATTATCATCATCACATCATCATCCCGTCATCATCATCATCACCATCATCACCATCATCACCACCACCACCATCATCATCATCACCACCATCATCATCATCACCATCAAAATCCTCATTATCATCATCACATCATCATCTCGTCATCATCATCATCACCATTATTATCACCATCATAATCACCACCACCACCACCATCATCATCATCACCACCACCATCATCACCATTATTATCACTATCATAATCACCACCATCATGTGCGTTTGGCTCCCTCAGTCAGCAGGTTCAAGTCGGCACTTAAAACTCACTTTTTCAGCTTTGCCTTCGCCCCGTGACAATTTCCATGAAAGTCCAGCACTAGTTTTACTTTACTTAATTTAGGTTTTTATGATTCAGTAGCTCACTTTTTAACACCTTGCACTATCTTGCAGTTCTTTTGATTTTATATGTAACTTTGTTTTTATCAGTTACTGCATTATTTTTAGTCTCAATAGTGCTGTTTACTGTACTTTTTACTTGTTCTTTTAGTCTGTTAGTTTTTAGTAGGAATTTTTATCTGTGAATTGGTGCTGTTTTTGTCTTTTACCTGATTTCCATGCTTTCATTGTGTTTGTTGATATGTTCGAGCATTTGGCTCTTTTATGTACAGCACTTTGGTTAGCTGCCATGCTATTTTTAAATAGTGCTTTATAAATAAATTGGTATGGTATGGTATCATCATCCTCACCATCATCACCACCACCATCACCATTATCATCAAAATCCTCATCATCAAAATCCTCCTCATCATCATCATCACCATTATCATCAAAATCCTCATCATCATCATCATCATCATCACCATTATCATCAAAATCCTCCTCATCATCATCACCATCACCATTATCATCAAAATCCTCATCATCAAAATCCTCATCATCATCATCATCACCATTATCATCATCATCATCAAAATCCTCATCATCATCATCATCATCATGTCATCACCATCATCATCATCATCATGTCATCACCATCATCACCACCACCATCATCATCATCATGTCATCACCACCATCATCACCATCATCATCACAATCATCATCATCATCATGTCATCACCATCATCACCACCACCATCATCATCATCATGTCATCACCATCATCATCATCACCATCACCATCACCATTATCATCAAAATCCTCATCATCAAAATCCTCATCATCATCATCATCATCATCATCATCATCATCACCATTATCATCAAAATCCTCATCATCAAAATCCTCATCATCATCATCATCATCACCATTATCATCATCATCATCAAAATCCTCATCATCATCATCATCATGTCATCACCATCATCATCATCATGTCATCACCATCATCACCACCACCATCATCATCATCATGTCATCACCACCATCATCACAATCATCATCATCATCATGTCATCACCATCATCATCATCATCATGTCATCACCATCATCACCACCACCATCATCATCATCATGTCATCACCACCATCATCACAATCATCATCATCATCATGTCATCACCATCATCACCACCACCATCATCATCATCATGTCATCACCATCATCATCATCACCATCACCATTATCATCAAAATCCTCATCATCAAAATCCTCCTCATCATCATCATCATCACCATTATCATCATCATCATCAAAATCCTCATCATCATCATCATCATGTCATCACCATCATCATCATCATCATGTCATCACCATCATCACCACCACCATCATCATCATCATCATGTCATCACCACCACCATCATCATCATGTCATCACCACCATCATCACCACAATCATCATCATCAAATCATCATCATCATCATCACGTCATGACATCATCATCATGTGACCACGTAAATAACCTTTTTTAGCAAGACAAAAAAAGATAGTAACTTGTACAAATGTGTGTATTTTGTAGCTGTTGCTATGGATAAACTGTCCAAGCGTTGGTACAACAAAGAAAGTCCTTCTTACTTTTGTGTGACAGAGTTTCCATAAACTGGGATGAACAAAGGGAAAAGGTATGGAGCGATGCATGTTGACACCAGGAGACAAATCTGACTTTTTATAAGGCAGAGGAAGGAACTACACAGCCACGACCAGCTCTGGGGGAAAAGGAAAAATGTTATATACACACATGCTGCTCTCACAGATTGATCCCTAAAGGAAAAAAGGAGAATTTGGGTTTTACATATTTCAGTAATGTCCTGAATTGTAAACAGCAACAGGAATTTCAAAAGTCTTTCTAAGCAGATACTAATACCGGTGTGATTTTAGAAAGGTTTAAGCAAGTTTTCCATAAAGAATAACACTACAGAGAAAAAAATAGGTGCAAAAGATTTATGTGTGTGGGGTGTGTGTGTAGCTCTTGACTTTTTTATGTGTAACTTTGGCTCCTAGTCATAAATACTCATACAGGAATTGCTTGGTACACATGGGCAAAGCTACATTTACGCACAGATCAGTTTACAACCACCCAAGTGGTTTTGAAACTCTTTTCACTCCTGACATATTGGTGCGTACATGGTATGTTTAAATGCTGGCTGAAAGCTGGGAAATCTGACTTTTCTCTGAACTTATTTCCCTCTAGACTCGTGCTGAAATAGAAAATCTCTGCACCTCTTGATTATGAGAACCTACATTTACTTTTCAATATTTTAAATAATTTAGATTGTGTCCGCACGCTATTGGATAACAAACACTGTGACGCACTCACTGCTATAGATATCAGTTAACAGGGAAGTCCACTATACACTGTAGAAGAAGACACAAATACATCCTTTTTCTAAATAAATGACTTAAGTACCTCTATCTGCTTTTGAATCAAAGCCCAAATTTAAATTGTCAAAAGTTCAAACAAGCCATCCCAATCTTAGTTTCACTTAGTCGCATCATCCCACACACCAAACCGATAGAGCTTTGTGATTGGCCAGCCACCAGACTGGTTGGAGCTGTGGAGGTTCCAATGGCGCGTGGTAGACTGACATACAGAGAAAAATCATTTTGCTTTGGCAACCAACGCTATAGATTTCTCAGCTTTCACCCAGTATTTAAAGGTCTCATTCACTCATTATTTTAATAAATCTAAATAACACAAGCCTGAAGGAGCTCTGCCGTGTGGTGGAGTTGCTAAAGCTAACGGTTAGCTACTAGCCGAGACATGCTCTGCTCTCTGCTGGACGCTAAACCAACAACAATCTTCCCCATCGAGAGCCAAGATGGGTGAGTCCATGAATGATAATTTACAGTGTGACATCGATTAAATTAATAATTTAACGTCGTTCAAATGATGCAAAACATCCAACGAAAGTAAATTAAGAAAGAGGGAAGAGAATTACATAAATCTGGACCTGCAACTAAATAGAGTGAATTGTGAACATTCCTAGAGCAGAAATCTAGCCTAGCACTAACAGCTAAGTTAGTATTGGTTTAGCTCAGGGGTAGGCAATCCTGGTCCTCGAGTGCCACTATCCTGCATGTTTTAGCTGTTTCCCAGTTCCAACACACCTGATTTTAATCAGCAGGTGATTAATGCGCTTCTGCAGAGCCTGATAACCTGCTGAACAGGTGATTCAACCACTGAATTAGGAGTGTTGCAATGAAAACATGCTGGATGGCGGCACTTGAGGACCAGGATTGCCTACCCCTGGTTTAGCTAAACAAGCAGATACTCGAAATAGAAACTGTAAAACCATGGCCAATTTCTACAAGTACTGAGAGAGTTTAGACAAGAAAGCAAAAAACAAATGGATGGTATCAAGGAAAAAATTACCAACGTTGATGACAGAATGGAAGAAGCCGAGGAGAGGATTCAAAACATGGAGGAAGCTATAGCCAAACTTGTGAAGCTACACATGAAATCTGAGGAGAAGATGATGGATTTGGAAAGCTGATCTAGTCACATTTTACACAGAGACAACGGAACTCTCCTTAAGTGCACTTTTGTCGGATCGCTGGTGTTGGACAGCATGGATATCAACCTTGAATGAGCCCATCGATCACAAGGGCCCTCTACTGCTAAAAGAGGCTCCGCCACACTCTATCGTGATCAAGTTCCTAAGCTTCAACATCAAAGAACTGATACTCCGCAAATCATGGCAGAAAAAAGAATTCACATGGAATGGTAAACAAAAAAGCCTGGATAATGATAATCCTCTCATCCTAAAGAAAAGAATACACAGAAGTCTGCAGGGTTTTGTTAAATTAATTAGCGTTTCAAACCCTCCACCCAACCCGACAGAGTGAGGAGAGAGATAAGATCTACTGCAGCAGAGGCGACTGAACATATGTCCAGAATAGGCAACGCTGTTGAGACCATTAAACAACCTGAAACAAGCCTGGAGCAACTCAAGGAACTAACCTGGTCCACAGTGACCAGAGGTGGAGAGAACAGTGCCACAAACCCAGGACAAGACCCAGGCAGAAAAGCAAAGACTTCAGCAGAACAGCAGCTGCTACTGTGGGAAACTGCTGTTTCACTTTGTATTGTGAACTTAAACATGTTCAACCCTACTGGTTGACACATAAATATCAGAAATATTGTGTTATGTGCTGGATTTTAAGTTGAATACAGTTCAGAGAGATGTTTTATACAGTGAAGCCCCAGCCCATGAGGGCCAATGAGGCCCCCCACCCTCCGCCGAACTGATGTGGAAGCTGCCTTTAGAGGCTCAGCAGGGTTGATAAAGACCCCAACCTTGGAAGTTTGCATTACCTAAGTTCTGTTGTTTTTTACTGTTGAGATATTTACTTGTTCTGTGTTCAGTGTTCACTACGGGGAACGGATTATTAATCCCTGCATGGTTTGGTGAAGACATTTACCGGTTGATCTACGTTCCTACCCTCACCCATGGTCACGAGCTTTGGGTAGTGACCGAAAGAACGAGATCTTCGACACAAACGGCCAAAATGAGTTTTCTCTGCAGGGTGTCTGGGCTCTCTCTTTAGCCTCTTTTATAAAACAATGCCGCCAATTTGCCGCAACATTGATGCGGCATCACGGAGCGCCTGCTGCACACTGAAAGCATCAGCGGCACGGAACGGCAACGGAACGGTTTACTCGGACCAATCACGGCACTCCAGTGCACACTGGGAGAGGCAGCAGCGAAGCGGCTTCACCGCAGCGCTCCTCGCTTGACTCGCGAGATCACAAGATTCCTTGAGACTTCAAAGGTCACGGTTTGTTTATGCCGTCCGCCATTAAACCAAAAAGAAGGAAATCACGTTTTATATTGCTGTTTGATGTCATATATAATGTTTTTACTCACCACTGTCAGGATTAAACCCATGAAAAACACACCGCTGCACTTCTCGAACGATGCGGTAGTAAATAAAGGCTGGTTTATACTCGGTCCGTCTGCGTGAAACGGACACATGCACCGCCATTTTGCGTCGGCTCAAGGGCTCTCCGACTGGCTCGCGGAGGGTGACGGAGACATGCCCCAAATTTTAAACATCCGTCGAAAGTGACGGAGACCGCAAGCTCGTGATTGGTCAGGATGACGCTTCTTGTAACTTCGTCACCAGCACCGCCGTTGCTCCATTATAAGTAAAAAAATATTTACCGGCAGACCCAGAATTGATTGAAGAACGCATCGCGGAAAAGTCCAAAAATATGAACGTTTATTCACCCGTGACTGAAGGAGTACAAAATACGGAGCAAACGTGGATGGAAACGACGGGAAACGTGGGTTTAGAGGTGGCGACTGGATGAAGAGGTGGAGGAGAATGAAGGACAAATTAGTCCGTGTTAAAGAGTCTCTGAAATACATTAAAACAATGTAAAAACATGAGTAAATACACTATCGTGAACCGGATACATGAGTGTCATGGTGGCAGGATATCACAGAATAGCGCTACGCCCTCTGTTGTCCTAACGGGGAATTGCTTTGCAGCGCTCCGCTGAACAGAAGTTCGAATGTGAAAACATTTTCGACGCTCCGTGTGCGTCTCTCCGTTGCGGAGCTCACAGAGAGTATAAACCAGCCTTAAGCCGTGAGGTCAAACGTATAGACGTAATCTACATAGATATGAAACCGCATCGCTGTAACAGACTTTTATTTTGAAAATTACCGGGCATTTTACACTGAAACCGAGTATGATTTCCACTCTAGCCCTATGTTAACTGCGGAAATTGACGCGTCCCAGAAGCGGCACGTGGCAAAAATAGAACCCGATCCTATCTTTAGCGGCGTGGCGTGCCGCTTCTGGGACGAGTCTGGAAATAGCCGCGTCTCGGCTGGTTTGTGACACCCCATAGACTATAATGGATTCTATTTGAAGCGGCGACGTTCCGCTGCAGTTCCGCGCTGCTGATGCTTTCAGTGTGCAGTAGCCTTTAGGTCGTTTATAAGAGCTCAGACCGTGGCGGTAATGTTGCGCAATCATGTCCGTTTCATAAAAGATTACGCGATGGCGGCATAACGGAGGTATGGGGGCGTCTCTGCACTGTCGCGGACTTCCGTGTATCTTGGACATAACTTGCTTTTTATTGTGATAGAAGCCGCGCTCGTTAAGTTTATATTTTAACAACCAGATACAGGTGTCTGTCCTCCACCATCCCTGTGAGCTGTCAGATGATCTGAGCTGCCGATCTAACGGAGAAAAGCTCCCGGAGCACCGCAACGCTCCAAATGATCATCTCAGCTGGTTCTGTTTACAAAAGTGAAACTTAAGCGCGTGTTTACTTTCATTTTCATTATAGTTCCCGGCCGGAGCTCAGCATTAATTCATCACATGGTCATGACACCTCCCTCTGTTGCGCCAACGCTTAATGTGCATTTATAAGGCCGGCGAAGCCGCAATATTACTATCAAGTGTGTTGCCCCTAAGGCAATTAAGGATTTAATAAATAAGTTAAATGCGTTAAAAAAAAGGGATGTAAAAGGTGTTTAAGATGTTTTTTCAAAAGTAGTTCTAAGAATTTCCTATACGTATTTTATGTTTATTTGTAAGTTTTATTTAAAAATATTGGTGGAAAAGTCTATTTCCTGTTGAGCTGCCATAACTTCCGGTTCCGGTTCCTGGTAAACAGAGCGGGTGAAATCCAACATGGCATCGTTAGCAATCTTTCGCCATCCACATTAAAGCACTGTCAAGGCAATGCCGTAAGTTTATATATGTGTTTATATGGATCATAAGTGATATATTTTTATGTTATTTAGTCGTAAAATGCATTTAAAGTGCAGATGAATGACCTTTATTTTCACATGTCTGGCACTCAGTTTTTTCTAAGAGCATGTTATATATGCTTACAGTTTTCACCATTTGGAGAAGAAATTAAAACGCAAAAACGTCCCTTGTGGTCCTGGTCTTCTTCAGTGGTTTATCTACGTGTTCATTTGGCAACATAACAACCAAGCGTGGCGGCACGAATGCCGCAAAATTCCTGCAACGTGATACCGCCATGGCGCATTCATAAGAAACATATTGCGGTAATATTGCGCTGATTTGCCGGCATGGTGTGTCTTATAAAAAGGGCTTTAGAAATAGAGTGAGAAGCTCGGTCATCCAGGAGGGGCTCAAAGTAGACCTGCTGCTCCTCCACATCGAGAGGAGCCAGTTGAGGTAACTGAGGCATCTGGTTAGGATGCCTCCCTGGTGAGGTTTCCCAGGCACGTCCAACCGGGAGGAGACCTAAAGGAAAACCAAGGACAAGCTGGAGGGACTATGTCTCTTGGCTGGCCAGGGAACGTTTTGGGATTCCCCCGGAGGAGCTGGCCCAAGTGGCTGGGGAGAGGGAAGTCTGGGCCTCTCTGCTTAGGCTGCTGCCCCCACGACCCGACCCTGGATAAGTAGAGGAAAATTAATGGATGGATGGGCCTGCATTTTATAGCGCCTTTCTGTCAGAGGACTCCAAAGTGCTTAAGCCCGGACCACACTGTGCGATTTAGACTACAGTGAATCATTCATTCACACATTACCCTGTCAAAAAAAAACCCAATCTAAATTAAAATGAGATTAAGCAAAAATTGCTCTAATTCCAGATACTCATCTCAAACAAAGAGAATTCAAAATGAAACAAATTAGGTTTCTAATGTGTATTTTATCCTTCTCACAGTTCAGGACGGAGAAGAGGAGTAGCGATCCTGATATCAGCGGCACAAAATTACAAAAATGTTAGACCACAAATAGTTGAGGCCCCGAGTGTGCATGTGCTCTCCGGTTAACTCAGCGGGATGGAAAGATATAGAGGGGTCAATAATCAATGAGATGCCATTTAAAGCTTTACTATCAGACACCAAATTACAACCCAAACTCAATCTCTCACATGAACACATACAGTAATATACACAGCAATACAAGCCTAGAAGGAAATAAATAAATAAAATAGGCAACTTAGAGGAATCTAAAATTCTACGATGGTTTGCATATGACTCAGTTTAAGCTCCTAACAAACATGATAACACGTTCAATATTTTGATTTCACTAACAAAAGAAATGCTCCTTCCTAAAATTATTTCTAAATTGTATAACAGGGGCTGACCATTTCCATGTTTTCTGGATTTTCCAAAGGATTCAGGAGTACTGGGTAGAGATTCACCAACATATACAATTCTTTTCCCCTTTTCAGTTGTAGTGGTGTATTTGGTAGCACAGAATCGGATGACCTTAGCAATAATGACAGGACACTTCCTCACATTTTCTTAGCAGTGTGTAAAAAGGCCATCACCAGAAAGTGTCTCAAACCAGATCAACCAACAACAGAGGACTGGATCAACATTGTACAAGACATTTTCAGAATGGAAAAAGTGTTTCAATTGAAACTGCAACTGGACTCATTATGCAATATTTGGTCTAAATGAACTGGGTATGTCAAGCCTATAAGGTCAGATTTTATATAAACTTATCAACACTGATGAGTGCTGTCGTTTCCAAGTCTATGTCACAACAAATAACCCACTATCCCAATTGTTAAAAGTTCTCAGTTTCTGTAAAATGCAAAGATCTGCAAAAATGGAAGAGCATACTCCTAACCAGTAAATATTTTGTTTTCTTCAATAAAAAATAAACAAAACTTTAAAGGAACTAGAGGCAGGATCTTTAAAAAATCTGTAAAAAATTAAACATGTATGTTCATTTTTTCAAAGCTAATGGGTGATGAAGCGTTATAAACCAAAAAGAATGAGGCCACCCATGTATCGTTCCATTTTCTTGAACAGGCTGTTTGCTGCAAAATGCGCTGCAGTTCGGTCACGAATTTCCCGCGCCGCCCTACGGATATGGCGTCAATTGACACTGCTTGCGCGTTCACGACAGCTTCAAAACAGAAAGAAAATGTGTTCGACACTGCAGATCGGTAGGTGGCGCTATTGCACCTTAAGTTGCTTGCCAAACGCCAAACTTCAAAAGAAGAACTGTGGGAATGGATTCTACTGCAACCAGCAAACGACCAAGCGTGGCACAAAGGAAGTTTATTCAGCGGCATCTCGTGAGTCAAAAACCAAATATGGTAAAAGACAGGCAGGGACCCGAATCTATATCAGATACGTGATTGACGAATGGAGGCTGCTTCAACTATATCTGGGACTCAAAAAGGATGCTGCCATGGCTCATTTCCTAGTGAGCAGGTAAGAAACATTATAGGTTGTGTTTAGAGATGATGACAATGATCTGACCTCACCGATGACTCAGAGAGAGCTAGCGTGCAGTAGCATTAGCTGTGAACATGCTACAGTAGTAGCATTAGCTGTGATCAGGGCTGCAGCGTGGATTGCTTCGCCGCAATATTGTCCGTGAGAGCGGCGGGGAGTTGCCTTTTCAGCGTGAGATATTGGAGGTGTGGCGTGAGAGCGTGTGAAGAGGGTCAGGTAATGGTATTTTTGTGTTTGTGTAACATAGCCGTCTGTGCACGCTCCCGTGCTGGGCTGCAGTTACTCGCAGAGCCGGACGCGTCGCTCGTGAGCATCGTTTCTTTTTTCCTGCCTCTAGTTCCTTTAAGATAACAAGCTGTTGCTAGCCACGCTCCCCCATCCACTAATTGGCTGCTAAGAGGTGAGGACCCCTCGGATATCCAGGAGGTGCTTGGCGTAGAGCCGCTGCCCCTCCAGCATTGGTAAAGTGAGGGGGGTTCTATGCTAATGTCCCTTATTGCACAAACGGGGACTTTTGAAAAGGCTTGTTTTAGACAGATAATTCCTGAAACCAAACACAGAAAAGGATGGATGGTTTATATTCATATTTGGAGTGTTTATACAGGCAGTGGAGTCCCACTTGGCAGCATGAAATGAAGCAAAAATTCAGAATTGCATAATACGTCTCCTTTAACAATTAGTATGCATAGGAGCCAAAGTTACACACAAAAAGGTAAAACACAAGCTGTGAATCAAGAGTTACACACTCAGTGCATTTACACGTGCGTCCAGCTCGATCTAAAGAAATAAACTGGTAGCCTTTATCCTAGTTTACATGTACGTTAGAAAACCAAACTCTCAAATAAAATATGTTCCACTCTGGTACAGTAGGTGACGACATGCGCTCTTCTGCTCTGATATTCTTCAATCAATCAATCAATCAATCAATCAACCTTTATTTGTATAGCGCCTTCCACACCCGTTACAGGAGGCCAAGGCGCTGAGAACAACATAAAATCATGATAAAAAGAAATATTAAAACATTGAACAATAAAAAATACATAAAAGCATAAAAACATAAAAGCATAAAAACAGGCAGACATCAAGCGTTTTCTGGAAACGCTAGACGAAAAAAGTGGGTTTTCAGCCTACTCTTAAAAACCGGCAGAGATGTAGACAGCCTAATTGACGGTGGCAGTTGGTTCCAGAGTGACGGTGCTAAGGCTGAGAAAGCCCGGTTCATGAGTCCGACACCTCGTGCGAGGGACAACAAGCAGGCCCTGATCAGAAGAGCGCAGAGATTGTGATGGCACATGCTTTTTCAAGAGCGCCGCTAAATAAGGAGGGGCGCCTCCCTGAAAGAAATGAAAAACAAACACAAGAAGCTTAAAACGCGCCCGATAAAAGACTGGAAGCCAGTGTAGGGAGGCCAACACTGGACTGATGTGGTCCCGTTTCCTGGCGCCAGTCAGAAACCTGGCGGCACTGTTCTGCACAAGCTGGAGGCGATGAAGTGTTGACTGACCAAGCCCAGCATAGCGAGAGTTGCAGTAATCCAACCTAGAGATTACAAATGCATGGAGTACCTGCTCCAGGTGGACTCTCGACAGCATAGGCTTGATTTTGGCAAGGCGTCTAAGATTGAAAAAACACGATCGGAAAATGGAATTGACGTGAGCATCAAACTTAAGTCCCGAGTCAATTCTCACCCCCAAGCTAGTGACAACTTGCTTCAAAAAGGGAGAGAGAGAGGGCCCGGGTCAACTACTGAACCCGCAGCAAGCCTGCTGTTTGGATTAAAAATAATGAGCTCTGTTTTACCCTCATTCACATGCAAATAGTTAGCCGCTAGCCAAGACTTCACCTCGTTGAGACAGGACACAAGGGACATGATAGCAAGACCATTCCCCTGATGAAACGAGGTGTAGATCTGGCATATTCTTCCGGTTAGCCTATAGCAGGGGTCCCCAATCCTGGTCCTGGAGGGCCGCTATCCAGCAGGTTTTGTGGTTTCTCTGCTCAAACACACTTGATTCAGTGGTTGAATCACCTGTGCAGCAGCTCATCAAGCTCTGCTGAAGCCTGCTAATCACTTGCTAATTGAAATCAGGTGTGTTGAAGCAGAGTTACAACTAAAACCTGCTGGATACCGGCCCTTGAGGACCAGGATTGGGGACCCCTGGCCTATAGCAACAGAAATAGTAAACAAACACTGGCGGGAGTGAAGCAGACAAAGTTAAAAGCCAGGACCCTCTGGAGATTTCTTCCTGTTAAAAGGGAGTTTTCCTCTCCTCTGTCGCTACATGCTTGCTTAGTATGAGGATTGCTGAAAAGACACTGACACTAGTCAGTGTCTTGATGCAATCTGCTGGGTTCCTTATATAGGAAACTTTTTTAATGATTGGCTTAATGAACTCAACTGTATTGGAATGTTTACTTTGTGAAGTGCCTTGAGACGACTCTTGTGATTTTATATAAATAAACTGAATTGAATTAAAACAGGATATGCACAATGGCTGAAGGAATGGACAACAACGCTGCAGCACAGCTTATTTGGTTCGTACTGTACTGTTTGATGGTGTTACACGTGTTACTCTGTGGTGATGATAATATCAGAAGACCGCTTCCGCGGTCTCATCACTTCCGGAAGTTACCGGTCACCGGTTTGACAAAGCCGTTTACATGCAGAGGAAGGCGAGTTCCAACAGCATTATCTAGGTCAGTGGTTCTCAACCTCCATCTACACCGCTGCCTCCTGGATAACTCTCCTCCGTTAACACCGCTGCCTCCTGGATAACTCTCCTCTGTTAACTCTGCTGCCTCCTGTATAACTCTCCTCCGTTAACACAGCTGCCTCCTGGATAACTCTCCTCTGTTAATTCTGCTGCCTCCTGGATAACTCTCCTCCGTTAACACCGCTGCCTCCTGGATAACTCTCCTCTGTTAACTCTGCTGCCTCCTGGATAATCCACCTCCACTTACACTGCTGCCCCTCCTGGATAACTCCACGAGAGCGTCGCTAGGACAGGCAGATGGTCATTCTCAAATATAGGACCTTTCCCTCCGGGAAGATGTAAGGAACAAATTTACGTGCTTTTCTTGATCTGCTCCACACAGTTAAAATCCATTCGTCCACATAAACACTACCATTGCTTTGCTTTTTCTGTCTTTAGTCTGACCCGTTTCCCTTTCCAGCTGTTTCATGTGGTCGTGGACGTTACCTGGCTTTGGAAAAGGGATAACACGTCATCCAACATCCAATCTGGGTACCTAGAGTCTGATTAGCACCCTCCCCAGCAGCAGCGCTTAGTTCTTTGCTGTCTGAAAATGTTTAGGAGACGAAAAAATAACTTTAGCCTGATCGGAGCAACTCAGACCCATAGGAATCAATAGTAAATGCCCGCTTGCTTGTATGACCCTGCATCCCAGAGTGCTTTCCGACGTTACGTCACAATCTATTTTTAGCTACTGTAGAAAACCCTATTCCGTCTGTTTCACTCTTGCCAGCGTTTGTTTGCTATTTGTGTTGCTACAAGCTAACTGGAAAAATGCAGACCCCAAATGGTCGCATGTTGCCACCTACTGTACCGGAGTGGAACAAACTTCATTTGAGACTTTGTTTCTCTAGTGTGCATGTAAACTAGGATAAAGACTCTCAGCTTATTACCATAAGATCGACCTGGATCGACTTAGATGTTGATCAGTGCGCATGAAAATGCATAGTCTTTTTTTTCTCTCCATAAAACACATTCCTGCAAACTCCATACACTGAAGCAATTTAGAGTGAGCGATATTTCCTCCACAATGACACTGATTCAGTCATATGGAAAATAAGTGCTTCTTGTTTTGTTGCTAGAGGAGGTCCTAAGATCTGTTGGACCAAGGGGGCTGCACAGCTTTTCCATTCAGGCTTCATTTTACACTGATAAAAAACATCATGGTGGAATCTGTTAAATGTTTTTGTACATTAGATTCTAAGTGACACTCACCAGCTTTGTACCATCTACTGCCTTCTTATAACATGAGAAGCTGATCCACGGGCCAAAGACGACAGAGCCAACAAAGAACACGTAGCCCAGGAACTCGGCCATGGGTGGAAGGTGGCTCACTGTTCTTTTGTCTAGGTCAAAGGCCAGAGAGATGGCCTTCATAGCCACCACCATCTGAGAACCTGACAGACACGGACAAAAACACACACACACGTACACATATATGCACACCCACATGCATACGCACACACACGTACACACACACGCACGATTAGTTATTTGTTTTAACAAATTTTCAAAATTCTCAAAAACATTAGATTTTGTGTTTTTCTTTTATATGCCAAATATATTTTATGGAGACTCTTAAATTTGCAGTTAAAAATGGGCCTAGCATGGGCATGTTAGTAAAAATCTAATGATAAAAAGGACTGATGTCCATTAGGAGTTTGTTAAAGAGTTTTTCTGGGTCGAACAAAACCTCTCAGAGGGCCACAAATGGCCCGAGCCACATTTTGGACATTCCTGAATTAGCTAAAGTGAGAGGGGAGAGAAACATGCAAATATAAAAATCTTAAATGTATTAAACTCACCCCTTATTTTATGCCAGGTAATCACATCTATTAAATGCAACTCTCTGAAATGAAGAAGCACGGAAATAATATGTTACAAGACTTAAAGCTACAAAGACAAATCTGCAAAACAAATTAGCTTAGAAAAATGTTTTCATGCCTCTTAACATTCTATCATAGCATAGCTTTTTATTGTGGAGTTTTAAAAAAATAATAATAATGAAGTGGTTCTCTTGCATTTGTCTAAAAACCTCAGCCAGTAACATGGTTCGGTCCAAAACCAATGATTGGACCATCCTGTTGTCGGTCTCACCGAACCGCTGCACTTCCCTGGGTCCTCCACTCATTCCACACCCAAGTACTCAGCAACATAACACCACTGGTGTGAGAGGTTCTCCGCTCAATAATATCAGACAAGGAGAAACAGCCGGCTGCTACCATTTCAACTTTAGGACAAACAACCAGAGTCCCAAAAAGAAAAACACCATTTGAAGTCACGGACAACAAGAGACGTTTAGACCTAGAAAACGGTGACTGGTGTTTAGCGCTATCTCCTTTCCTCTGGTAATGAGCTTTCAGGTATCAGCGGGGTGTGGCCTAGAGATGATAGACTACGGGAGGCGTGAGAATTCTGTGATCGTGTTTGTATTTAAAGGTGTAGTGCACTGAAAACCATTTTTTAATGATTATTTCTGATTATAACCAGTCATTCTGAGTTTTTCATGCAGGGTGAACATGAAAATAGTCTCCTCCAACTATCTCCTGCATTAGCTTTTGATAGAAAATAGACGGTGAAACTTTAGGATTAGAAAATCCTGACAGATCTACGTCACACTGTCACTTAACATTCATGGACTCACCCATCTTGACTCAAGACGGGGAAGGCTGTTGTTGGTTTAGCGTCCAGGAAACAGCAGAGAACGTCTGGGCTAGTAGAAGCTAACCGTTAGCATTAGCAACTCCACCACACAGCAGAACTCCTCCAGGCTTGTGTTATTTGTGGAGATAAAACATCAACGTTGCAGAGCAAACAGAGTCAGTGGTAGAGTCGTGTTGCTGTTAGCCAATCAGAGGAGAGATGTCCACATATCAGGAAGTAAGACTCCAGATCCTGTCGTCTGAAACTCAGCTCTGATGTGGCCTTGTGCTGTTCCTAATCAATTTTTAAACACTGAATTTAACCAAGATCAGAGAAACAAACAATAGTCATTGACATTATTATTGTAAAAACAAGCTCTTTTAATTTCTTAAAAAAATGCTTGTAAATTGTATTTCAATTCAAAACAGGAGAAAAAAAATATGTATATCACTGGCAAAAATAGGACAGACCTAAAAGTACAATACTATTTTAAGTACATTTTGATAATGGTATTGTCTTTAAAATAATAATAATAATAATAATAATAATAATAATAATGATAATAATGGGTTGATAGAATGTGTGCAATTTGATTTGATTTAGCATCATTAGAGACAGAAATGAAGGCAAAAACACATGAAGAGGGATTTCTGATCACTCATTTGGTGGTAGTTCTAGTTGTGTTTGGAGCACATAAAAAAGGTCATGGTCTTGTAGCCAAGGTTCTGAGCTTTCTTTAGAGGTGCAGCTTGACTAGATTGATATTTAGGGCATGTATTCTGCTGCTAAACTTCAACATCCCCCAATTGGGGGACCCTCTGGCTTAAAGGGTTAAATGCGGTAATTTGTTTTAACCCCTTTTTGTTCTTCTAATTATCAGTCATAATTATTTATTT
>SSNS01000402.1:390440-408018 GCA_006937985.1 Aphyosemion australe | reverse complement strand
ATCAAACGTTATTTATAAAGTGCTTTTCCAATACAAAATGCAACTCAAAGTGCTTTACAGGTTAAAATGACCCTATATCATTGGCGTAGGTTTGGCCTTGACATTGGTGGGGACTTATAAATCGACCCCCCCCCCCCCCCCCCCCCCCCCCCCGACCGAATTTGTGTTGTTTTCGCTATCCATGATAAAAACAATAACGATTTCCCACATGTACTATTCTACTTACTTATTTGTAATGTTTAATGTCATTGAAAAGCTATTGTGTGTCACCAACATTTTAATATTAAACATGTCAATTTAACCCTTTAACAATTGTTTCATATCTAAGTTCATAAGAGCTCTTTCTTTTTAATAATTTTAATAAGATTAGTTTTTTCCTCAATAAGCTGCTTTATTGAATCATAGACATATTTTCTGCCCTCTGGTGGAAGCTAAAGTTGCCAAGTACAAATTTTATTTAGTTTGATTGTTGTAAAAGTAAATTATTGTTGTATTAATATTAGTCAAAAATGTTTCAAAATTTAAAAAACTGTTTTCTGATTAATATTTCGTGTGTCAGGCTTTAAAGGACTAAGTGTCTCTCTAGGCTGATAATATCTGTACAAGGTTGCAGATTTCTCTCAGTCTGAATGGAAGTTAGACTCAGAGAGAGAGAGAGAACCATGATTAACACGGCTAGTTGTCTTTCTCTCTGAGAGAAAGGTAAATCAGCAGGTAAATCTCTAATGAGCTACAGATGATTTACCTGCTGTATGCTGAGCGCTAAAGCCTAGCACTGACAATAACGTTATTATGATCCAAGGGGTTCAAATGAAGGCAACTGGACTTCTTTGGTTTCTTGAAGATGTTTCGCTTCTCATCCGAGGAGCTTTGTCAATTCTGACTGGAATATGGGAGGGTCGATCTTATAAACTGTAGCTGTCTATTGTTGCTTTTCCAGTCAGAATTGACAAAGCTCCTCGGATGAGAAGCGAAACGTCTTCAAGAAACCAAAGAAGTCCAGTTGCCTTCATTTGAACCCCTTGGATTACCATGACCTGGATGACTGAGAACCTTCACCAGCAACGTTATTATGATGGACTCATTTCATTAACAAACTTAAAGTGACTTACACGTTTCTTTGGGGAAAAAATAGCTCCTTATGTCCTCAACCTTTTTTTTGCCTCCATCCTCATGTAAACTACTTTTGTGAGACTCTTATTTTAATGAATACAGTCAGACAGGATGTGGTATACAGCGCTTTTATTGTGGTGACCGGAAGTGTGTGGGTGTGTTGTTGGGGAACTTGACTGCTGTAATGTGAAATGATAATGGCGTTAATAAAAGAGCCTCTCGAGTTCATGGAGGTTGTCCTCTCTTCCTGTGCAGCTTTTCTACAGTTAGCGTCATCCTCTCAGGACCCTCTGTGTCACTCACTTCGCATTACAATCACAGGAGTCTTGCATATGACTGCAACGTTTTCCTTCTAGCTTTGGCGCTGCTAACCGTATATATGTGTGCTGCTAATGACCGGCGACGGCGTAGTTTGTCTCACATGAGTCTCAGTGACAGCCAATCACACCGTCCATATGCGGTAAGGTGGTATGACTCGAGGAGAGAACGTCATTTAACCCTTTCTGCACCTCTAGAGTAACGACACATTGAATGGCTTGTTGTTTTTTAGCGGAGGCGGTCAAATTATTGGTGGGGACTATTTGGTCGTTGCTGGATATTGGTGGGGACACGTCACCACCGTCCATGCCAAATCTACGCCCTTGCCCTATATAACCCTCATTCCCATCCCTCGCACACCAGTTTAAAAACATTGGCACAGTCACCCCCCCACACACACACACCTAACTCCCGTACACAGACACTTAAGAACATCAGAAAAAATGATATTTGGCTGAGTTCAGATGAGACAGATAAGGTAGGGCAAGTAAACGCCATCAGAGGAGCCGTCTTCCCCGGCAGCAGTAGGTCAACTGCAGCAGCCGAGGTACCAACACAGGGTGCAACAGAGAGGGAGGGCACAGACCCCACCTCCACCCAAGCACTACCCAGAGAGCACCCAGGCAGCAGCAGTTGACCACCGCCCCGAGGCAGAGGGGCCCCCCCACAGAGGAAACACTGGAAGAAAGATTAAAAGATGAATGTAAGATGAATATAAAAATAACATGTGCCAATATAATAGTTAAAGTAATAAATAAATAATAAATATGATTATAATAAATATTAAAATAATGTAGAATACAAACAATGATAAAATGAATCAAATAAAATATGCAAAACAAGTAATCAAATTTAATAACTAATAATCAGTTAAAAGCTAAGCTAAAAAGGTGAGTCTTGAGCCTGCTCTTAAAACCATGAACTGTCTCTGCAGCCCTGAGGTCCTCCGGCAGCCTGTTCCAGAGGCGAGGGCCGTAACACTGAAAAAATGCCTCGCCATGAGTATGTGTCCTGACCTTAGGGATAACCAGGAGACGGCTACCAGAGGAGCGCAGAGGCCACGAGGGTTTGTATGGTAAAAGCAGTTCTGAGAGATAAGAAGGCCCAAGACCATTAAGACACTTAAAAACCATTAAAAGAACCTTAAAATCGATCCTGAAACATACGGGGAGCCAATGCAATGATTCTAAGACAGGTGTAATGTGCTCCCGCCTCCTGGTCTTCGTCAGGACACGTGCTGCTGAATTTTGTAAAAGTTGTAAACCTGAAACGCTCTTTTTGGGAAGACCAAAAAGCAGGGCATTACAGTAATCTAATCTACTGGTGATAAAAGCATGCATCAGCGTCTCTGTATTAGCCCGAGAGAGGATGGGGCGGACTCTGGCAATGTTCTTTAGATGATAAAAACCTATTTTAGTAATGTTTCTAATGTGAGGTAAAAAAGTCAGCTCAGAGTCAAAAATAACGCCCAGGTTCTTCACTTGATGTGTAGGATTAAAAGACAGTGATTGTAGTTTTGGTAAAAGTCTCTCTCTGAGCCTCAGGACCGATAACTAAAACTTCAGTTTTGTCCTGGTTGAGCTGGAGAAAGTTTACTGCAATCCAGGATTTGACGTCTAAAATGCAGTTAAAAAGTGTGTCCATTGGCTGTGTGTCATCAGGAGACACCGAGATGTACATCTGTGTATCATCAGCGTAACTGTGAAAGTTCACGCCATGTCTCCTGATGACACCACCAAGTGGGAGCATATAAAGGTTAAAAAGCACTGGGCCTAAAATAGAACCCTGGAGCACACCACATGTTATCCTATGAGCCCCAGAGGAACAGGTATCTAAACTTACCATAAAGGTCCTGTCTGTGAGATAAGATGTGAACCATCTGTGAGCAGCACCAGAGAGGCCGATCTGTTTTAAACAGGTTAAAAGAATAGTGTGGTCTACTGTGTCAAAGGCAGCACTTAGATCCAGTAGAACCAACACTGTCACCCTCCGTTCATCATAATTTAATCTAAAATCATTAAAATCTTCAAAAGGGCCGTCTCTGTGCTGTGGTTTACTCTAAAACCAGACAGAAATTTCTCCATGACATTATGAGTGTTTATAAAATCATTCAGTTGAGTTACAACAAGCTTTTCTAAAATTTTGCTTAAAAATGGTAAATTAGACACTGGTCTAAAATGGTTAAAATCATTGAAATCTAAGTTGTTTTTCTTCAACAGGGGTCTCACCACCGCCTCTTTAAAGGCGGCAGGAAAGACCCCCGTCTGAAGGCTAAAATCTCATCTCTATAAGATCCATAAAACTGTTTAAAAAATGCAGAGGGAATTGGGTCCAGTCTTTTAAAAGGGTTAAAATCCAGATAATTGGGTTAAAAACTACGTTCAACAGGGAACATATGTATATATGTCACCCACACAACACCACACACGCAGTCTGCCATCTGCCCTAAACAGTGAAAACCAGGACTCATCTGTGAACAGAACGCCTCTCCAATGTGCCAAATGCCATTGAATGTGTTTGCCCACTCACGTCGGTTACGTCGATGAACTGCACTCAGGTCTAGACCCCGATGAGGATGATGAGCATGCAGATGAGCTTCCCTGATACGGTTTCTGACAGTTTGTGCAGAAATCCTTTGGTTATTCAAACCAATTGTTGCTGCAGCTGTCCGGGTGGCTGGTCTCAGGCTATCCTGGAGGTGAACATGCTGGATGTGAAGGTCCTGGGCTGGTGTGGTCACACGTGGTCTGCGGTTGTGAGGCCGGTTGGATATACTGCCAAATTCTTTGAAACGCCTTTGGAGATGGCTTATGGTAGAGAAATTAACATTCATTTCATGGGCAACAGCTCTGGTAGACATTCCTGCAGTCAGCATGCCAATTGCACGCTCCCTCAAAGGTTACAACATCTGTGGCGTTGTGCTGTTTGATGAAACTGCACATTTCAGGGTGGCCTTTTATTGTGGGCAGTCTAAGGCACACCTGTACATTATTCATGCTGTCTAATCAGCCCCTTGATATGCCACACATGTGAGGTGGGATGGATTATCTTGGTAAAGGAAAAGTGCTCACTAACACAAATGTAGACAGATTTCACAACAATATGTGAGAGTCATGGGTGTTTTGTGCATGTGGACAAAGTTTCACATGTTTGAGTTTAGCTCAAGAAGGTACATGTGCAGGCCCATCTGACATTTGCCAATGAAGACCTGAATGATTCAGAGAGGGACTGGGAGAAGATGCTGTGGTCTGATGAGACCAACATTGAGCTCTTTGGCATTAACTCAACTCTCTGTGTTTGGAGGAAGAAAAATGCTGCCTATGACCCCCAAAACACCATACCCACAGTCAAGCATGGAGTTGGAAGCATTTTGCTTTGGGGTGTTTTTCTGCTAAGGGCACAGGACAACTTCACCACATCAACGGGAAAATGGGCGGAGCCATGTATCGTCAAATCCTGAGTGACAACCTCCTTCCCTCTGCCAGGAAACTGAAAACGGGTCGTGGATGGGTGTTCCAGCACGACAATGACCCAAAACATACAGCAAAGGCAACAAAGGAGAGGCTCAAGAAGAAGCACATTAAGGTCATGGAGTGGCCTAGTCAGTCTCCGGACCTTAATCCAATAGAAAACCTATTAGGGTTGGGCGATATGTATAATTTTTCCAACCTCCAATCGTCAGTCCAATAAATGACAATAGGCGATACATTCGCGCACGTGACTCTTTGAGCAACGTAAACATGCACGGACTGATTTGCAAACACAGATTTTTTTTAATGGAAGTGTAGTGCACATATGTTCAATGGAAGATAAATGTATGATTTTACTTACTTTTTGTTTAATTTTGTATTTGTTATTTGGTGGAGTGACGTATAAACGGCCCGTATTAAACACGGTTAAAGTGTTAAAATAAGCCTCATCTTTGTTTCCCTGTGGCGCCCATCATTGTGGAATTTTATTTAAATCAAATGTTTTGTTTTTTACCACAGGCTACTGGGTTTCTTTCTTTTACGAGTCTGAGTAGGAAATGGAGTTTCGCTGCTGCATGTGGACGCACTCTGAGGAGGGGCCGCATGATTCCTTTCACTTTCGTTTTTTAAATAATAATAAATAAACATTCAATAAAAACATTACATTTCCATTCATTTTAATTCATATTTAGTCCAAACAAGCTGAACAGAGTACCAGTAGCAATGCCATTAAACGATTTAACTTAAATTAGGAACACCTGCTTCGGTCCGAACGCTCATTCCGCTCCGCGTACACCTGAACTGTCACCTTCTTGTAATTAAATGTCTATAGGGGCATTGCTGAGGGGCATTGCTGAAGAGGCTCGTGAGGTTCTGGACTTTTGCCTCAGACAGACTCATGGCTGTTTAAATGTGATGATTCAGAGCTCCGCTGCCACGCTGGATCCGAAGCGGGTGCTGGAGTAAGGAGCGCCACTTCAGCCAAAGTTTTAAAATCAGGGAACATTCCTCTAAATTAAATAACAAGAAGTCTACTAGACTCTCTGAAAGATAGAAGGGTTTCCACTTTCCAGGTCCGGAAGCCCTCGACATTGCGCTCTTGTGCACAGGTCTGTCACAGACCCGCTCCAAAGCTCCTTTTCAGCACGCCGCTTGTGCGCACGCCAGCAGCAAGATGAGGAGAATGTGTGAGATAATGCTCAGGTGGCAATTACTTCATTGATTATATTATCTCCGTGATGTTCTCTGTGCATAACGTGTAAAATACATGCGCATCTGTATGAATCATTAACAAACTTAATCAGGGGAAAATAAATAAAAAAAATACACAAATCGCCTCTTATAAAAACGACCGTTTAAAGGCTCAGCCAATCGTCGATTGCCGAATAATTCGTCTAATCGCCCAACCCTAAAACCTATGGAGGGAGCTGACGCTCAAAGTTTGCACAGAAACAGCCTCCAAACCTTAGTGATTTAGAGATGATCTGCAAAGAGGAGTGGACCAAAATTCCTCCTAAAATGTGGGCAAACTTGGTCATCAGTTACAAGAGACGTTTGACCTCTGCTTGCAAACAAGGGTTTTGCCACTAAGTATTAAGCATTTTTTGTTAGAGGGTTCAAATACTTATTTCACTTAATGAAATGCAAATCAGTTTCTATCTTTTATTTAAAGTTATTTTTTGAATTTTCCTTTTGATGTGCTATCTGTCACTGTTACAATAAACCTACCATTAAAATGATACTGTTCTGAAACTTTTCATTTCTTTGTCATTGGACAAACTTACAAAATCAGCGAGGTCAAATAATTATTTCCTCCACTGTATGTGTTGTTATATATGTTGTTTGTGTGTGTGTGTGTATCTGCTCTGTCTTCTCAACCCCCAGTGAGTCATGGTGGATGGCTGCTCATACTGAGCCAGGATCCTCTGGAGGTTTCTTCCTGTTAAAAGGGAGTTTTCCTCTCCGCTGTCGCTACATGCTTGCTTAGTATGAGGATTGCTGAAAAGACACTGATGCTAGTCAGTGACTTGATGCAATCTGCTGGGTACACTTTTTTACTGATTGGCTTAAAGCAGCATTCCACAACTTTGCAGTTATATGGTCTCTGTCGCCCTCTAGAGGCTTGCTGCATAACGTCACTGTCATAACATTAAATCTCTCTCTGGGGCATAAAAGGCATGTTTACATTCCTAATGTCAGGCAAAACAACGAAAACAAAATTTTCCACCTCCACACATTGAATAAATAGTTTTATCAGGACTGTATAACAACTTTATGCCCGACCACACACAATAACCCTGGTGAAATATCCATTAGCAGCACGGCTAGGTCAGAGTCCGTAGTTCATGCTGTTGTTTCTAAAAGAGCTCTCCAGCGAGGAAAAGACGGCCCAATAATAACTCTGGTCTTTGCTCTTGTTCTATCACGTTCTCCTTTTCTTTTCCTATATTCCTCTGCTAAGGGATTTCTAGCTTTCTTTGGTGAATCTGCCACTGCTTCACAGCAAGTCTACGTTATACTATTATGGCAAGCCAAAAGGATAAAAAAATGTGCTTTCTAAACTTGCATTATGTCCACCAAAATGCTCGTTCAAGACGTGAGTTTTGGCAGACATAATGCTCGCTTTTAGAACACGCAAGTTTTTGCCCCCTTTGGCGTCAAAACGCGCGTTCAGGACGCGCATTTTGGCAGACATAACGCGCGTTTAAAACGCGCGCTTTTTTTATCCCTTTGGCTTGCCATATAGTGCCGTAAAACGACACCCAGTCAGTACATCCTGCGGCTACCCGAAGCTCAAAAACTGTATAGTGCGGTAAACAGACGTGGGACCCCCCAACACTATCACAAGTATGAAAATGAACATAATAGATGATAGTATGACGCCAAAACTTTACAAAAAAGCACAATTTTAAGGTGTAAAAGTTGACAAATGTTGCTTTAAAGCAGCAACCCGGAGTTTTTTTTCTTTCAGGAATTATGTATGATTTTTCAGAAATCTGTAAAAGTGATTGTCTTATCATGTAGTGTGATATTGTTGAGGTGTGTCCACAGGTGTTCCCAATCAGAGTGAGTGGAAAGTAATAAAAGGGACGGCTCACCTGTCACTCGATGATGTAATCTGATGCGTCACACGCGGATGTCGGATGGAACGATAATGTGGAGAAGACGTGATTAAAATGCAATTCAATTTAATTTATAAAGCGCCTTCCACCACCTTATTGGAAGCCCAAGGTGCTGAACACCATCACAAAAAACATAAATACAAAATCACAATTATAAAAACATAAAACAAGAGATAAAAACAATTATAAAAAACAATAGAATAATAAAAGATGGGGCTTGTTGATTAAACAAAAATAAGAACAAATTAAAAAAACATTAAAAACCACAACATCAAGCCAGTACCATGAACCCTACTGCTGAAAGGCTACCAAATAAAAATGAGTCTTCAAGCGAGACTTAAAGACTTGAACAGATGGCGCCTGCCTAATGCTCAATGGCAACTCGTTCCACAGAGTTGGGGCCAAAACAGAGAATGCACGATCACCCCTTGATCGGTATTTCGATCGGGGGACTACCAAGAGTTCCTGCTCAGCTGAGCGAAGAGACCTAGATGGGACGTGCCTGTGCAAAAGTGCAGATATGTAAAGGGGAGCACTGCCCTGAAGAGCCTTGTACACAAAAAGCAGGATCTTAAATTTTGCTCGGTACTGCACCGGGAGCCAGTGCAGAGCAGCTAACACTGGAGTGATGTGATCCCGGCGTCTGGTACCTGTCAGAAACCTAGCAGCTGAGTTCTGTACAAGTTGCAGCCGTGCCACCACTCGCTGACTCAGACCAGCATACAAAGCATTACAGTAGTCCAAACGGGACAGGACAAAAGCATGCAGCACAGACTCCAGATGAGCTCTGGACAGCAAAGGCTTGATCCTGGACAACCTTCGCAGATTAAAAAAACAGGACCTCACAACCATGTTGATTTGTGTGTCAAACTTAAGGGAAGAATCAATTTTTATCCCCAGATTACTGACTATCGTCTTTTCGTACGGGGCCAATGAGCCGAGATCTACATCAGAACCTGAACTATCTCTTCTGCCGGTTCTGAGTTTAATGACTTCAGTTTTGCTCTCATTTAAGTGCAGAAAATTAGAAGCCATCCAGAATTTAATGTCCTTCAAACAGTCAAGTAATGGAGAAACAGATCTATCCTCCCCGCGTCGGAGGGGAAGATAGATCTGGCAATCATCAGCGTAAAAATGAAATTTCACATTATGCCGACGAAGGAGAACCCCTAAAGGGAGCAGATACACTGCAAATAGGAGGGGACCAAGGACAGAGCCCTGTGGCACGCCCCAACGGAGTCTCACGCAGGGTGACGTAGCCTCACCCATCCGGACGCTGAAGCTCCTGCCTTGGAGGTAGGAGCGGAGCCATTGGAGGGCCAGCCCAGAGATCCCCACCCAATGTTGCAGTCGGTCCAGAAGGATGTCATGATCAACTGTGTCAAAAGCTGCGGATAGGTCCAGCAACAGCAAGACAACATCATCATCCATATCACAAGCTAAAAACGTGTCATTAAGAACCATTAAAAGAGCAGACTCAGTGCTGTGTCCTGCCCTGAACCCTGACTGAAACGTCTCCCATAAATCATTAGTGTTCATGAAAGCTACCAGCTGTGAATACACGACCCTCTCCAGCAGCTTCGAAAGAAATGGGAGTTTCGAGATGGGCCTGTAGTTAGCTAAGATTGTCGATTCCAGCCCAGGCTTTTTCAGCATAGGATGAACAACGGCCTTCTTCAATGAGGATGGAACCACACCAGAAGTGAGACTGCCATTTATAATTGCCAAAAGAAAAGGGCCTAAAACTGGGAAAGCTTCCCTATAGATCCTAGGCGGCAAAACATCACAGGGGGAGCCAGATGGCTTGAGCTGAGTGACCAATTTTTCTAACTCGGATAGACACTGACTCAAATGTTGTTAGTGTTGCCTGAGGTGGCACTGGAACCACAGAGACGGGTGGCGAGTTTGTAATAGCAGCTCGAATGGCCGTGACCTTATCAACAAAATAGTGAAGGAAGTCGTCACAATTTTTAACCGTGGGAGACAAAGAACCAGGGTCAGAAAAATCCAATAGCGAGTTCACCACAGAAAAAAGGGTGCGTGGATCATGAGAGTTTTTTTCCACGATATCAGCAAAGAACTTTATCCTTGCTTCCTTAACGGCTTCCTGGTAAGTAAACAAGGACTCTCTGAATATTTCACAAGAGACTTGGAGACCGTCTCTCTTCCATTTCCTTTCCGCCCTCCTGCAGGCCCGTCTGCAGGCCCGAATATCATCAGAGAGCCAGGGTTCTGGTCTAGGCTTTGGTTTCCTGATCCTAAAAGGTGCAATCTCATCCAGAATGTTTTTACAGATCATGTCAAACTGGAGTGTAAGCTCCTCAGTGCTAAGTGGCATTGAGTGTAGCTTACGCCCTTCAACACATAGGATCTCACCAAACTCAGCAATCTTTGCTGTATTTAAAACACGACAATGTCTCACATGAGAGGAAGTCACAGCAGGCAAACAGGGTAAATTAAAATCACATAAGATGGGCGAATGATCAGAAAAAGACGGGCTCAAAATCTCCACATCAACAGTAGGGAGACCAAGAGAGAGTACCAAATCCAAGGTGTGACCCTGTGCATGGGTAGGACCCAGGACCCACTGTGACAAATTAAACAAATTCAACAGGTGTAGAAAGTCTTTAGCCATCGGCTTATCAGGGCAGCACACATGAATATTAAAATCACCGAGAATCAAAACATGATCATACTTTAACATGTTTACAGCCAGGAAGTCAGAGAAGTCCTTTAAAAAGTCCACATTGAACTTAGGAGGATGATAGATCAATGCCACAAATAACAAAGGAGGTGGGCCAAGTTCAAATAAGCACATTTCAAAGCTGGAGGGAAGATTCGAAGGAATAAGCTGTTTACAGTTGAACCGAGATTTATAAATGACAACCAGCCCACCGCCTCTGCCAGAAGACCTCGGGACATTAAAACAACTACAATCCACTGGTAATAGTTCCAACAAGGCACTCGAATCCCCCATAGGCATCCAGCTCTCACTGATGCACAGAAGTTCCAGCCCCTGCGCAACAAAAAAGTCTTTCAAAATAAAAGTTTTGTTCATTACCAACCTGGCGTTGATCAGACCGTACCGGGTAAGCGGCGAGGCCGTTAATCCAGCGCCATTTGAGGCTGTGGGTGCGACTCCCGCACAGGTCACTGGGTGCAGATTTGCTAGGTTGACTCCCCTCCATCGGTAGCGAAACACTGGGAAAGTGCGCGGTAGCGCAGCCTCCACTTCAAATCCCACCAGCGGCACCAGGCAGGACGGAGCAGGATCCAACAGGTGCGACGGCGCCACAAGATGTCGGCCAGAACCTGTCACCTCAGCGAGCTCACTATGAGACCGTGGCGGCTTGGCGCGCAGTCTCACACGCCGTCCACCACGCCTTCCACGATGCCTACGACGCTTTCTCCAACAAGCCTGATCCAGGATCCGCCGCGGCACAATCGGTGGCGCCAAATGGCGCTGGTACGAGGACGAAAAACTGGAATCCTTCCAGTCTGTCCATGTTTCTGGATTCACTAGGCCAGCAGTCGACCGAAGCTCTAGCAGAGTTTCTCGGTCATAAGTCAGCAACGAAGTTGCATTGCACACAAAAGCACACAAAAATAACAAAATCATAAGATAATTGACAGGAGACAAACGGCGTGCCACATACACCGGCGCCATTATCCTCTAAAGTCAAAATATTTCACTTTCAGTAAGCCTCAGATTTCACTGGGAAGCATTTTTCTCTTAAGCATTCTGGTGAAGTTTTGTTGAGAGTTCATCAAAGAAGTGAGCTGTTATGCCACAAGAGAAAAATCACGTAATTACTGAGAGTGACCAGAGCAGTCTGCTTGACGGATCGGCTCCAAAACATTGGGACATTTCTGCTGCGTTTACCCTGCCAACAGATATAATGTAAGTGATATGTCTTTTTTTTTTGCTAGGCCCGCCCCCTGCCCCATAAAATCCGTGCAATAGGAAACTGAGCGGTGACCAGAACTAACCAATAGCTTTAGACTACCGCTTACGTGCTTCAAATTTAAGAAAGTACCTCAGCTGATGCAGCGTTGATAAACTTTTCACGGACAAGTAAGTCTTTAACATATAAATATATGAAAACACAATATGACATGAGAATAATAATCGTAAAACAACGTGTTTTAGCTCTGTTTGTCGGCTACAGAAGCACATTCATAAACAAGAAACATGCAGTCGCCATCTTAAATTAACGAGTCATATATAGATGTTTATTTGATATGGACACAGCAATTACATTGGACAAACCAGATGCATTGTTTAGTGTGTTAGCACAAGTGCTAATTTGCAACACTTGTCCATAGTCACCATTTCTAAAAATTAGAATACATATAAATACAATACACAAAAATCAACAATAAGAAAACAAAATTAAACTTTTACACCAAAGGCAATGTGAGCAGCAATATAAGAGTTTAAAACTATTCATGTGAACAATATTGTTTAGACTTTAGCCATTTTTTAAGTCCCGTGTTAAAAACTTTACTGTCCGTTTCTAGTTTTAGCTCAGTAGGTAGTGAATTCCAAAGTTTGGCCCCCTTTACAGAAAGAGAAGACTGGCCAAAAGAAGTCTTGCACATAGGAACGAGACAATCACCACAAGTGAAAGCTCGAGTGATTGTTCTATGAGAGCTCTGACGTCCGATGGCCACAACTGAGAACAGTGTAGACAAGTTACCATTTAGACATTTAAAAAAGAATCTTAAAATGCTAAAATTGATAAAATTTTCAAAAGTAAGAAGATCATGTCAGCCACTAGATGGTGCCATCAGATAAAAGAAATACTCCGGAGAGCTACTTTCATGAACTATACCGTATTGGATGTTCACTTTGTGAAGTGCCTTGAGACAACTCTTTGATTCTGCGATATATAAATAAACTGAACTGAAACTTAACTGACAAACCAGGGTGAACAGTGGCTCGGCGTTTCAACTACGGGAGTTACACGGCCTGAAAACAGATGCTACGGTTGTAGACATGTTCACTTTTCACGCTCTGTCCGGGGCATCCAGAGGTGCCTGACTTTAAATCGGCTCTACTAAAGAGGCTTATTGGCCGATGCCGATGATGAAATAATGCTAAAAATCGTCTTCATTATTCGGCCTACCAATAAATTGGTCGACCCCTACTTGCAAGGCATTAGCCTGGCAAGCCATCCTATATATGTGAATATATAGTCTGGCCACGAACCATTGACGGCTCTCAGTCGTGAGGCGGGATCTACGGTTGTCTTTCAAAATGTCAGCACACAATTGGATAGCGCTAGGACCAATCAGAGTAACGAACAACGTGACGTAATCACAGCGATGGAAAAGCGGGACCCACTAATGGCGTCAATGATTTCTGTTGTTTTTGTATAAAAACATGTGAATATCAGGTGTACTGGGACATTGCACTACTTTGTTTGATAAAAATAAGAAGCCGCTAAGTATATCAGACAGACTTACGCACGTTGGAGTCTAAATAATCCAATGTTGATGACAAAGCCGTTTCAAAAGAACGTGGCTCCGGCGCTGCCGCCATGTTGCTTGGGTTCGCGGCCGCAGCGCTGACGTCATCGGCTACTCCCGCTCTGTGATTGGCCCACAATATAGAGCGCTGTGATTGGCCCAACCAAAACTATAGCGAGTTGTGATTGGATAGACACAGCAGTGGTTTGGGCTGCGAGGTTTCCAATGAAGCGTGCCTAGACCAAACTCTGCAAAGCAAGAATTGGTCTAGTTCACTAGGCTAGCAAGGCATTCATTCCAACTAGAAAACGCTGCAGATGTACTGATTAAACAAGTGTCCCACAACTTTAAAAGCTATTTTGTTTTGCAGATGTTTTGTAATTAAGATCAGTTTGTCAGCAACAGAAGGCTGCTGCAGACCCGAGGTCAGACGTAAGAGATAAGACAGAGAATTGGTTTCACTGCGGTTGCTAAGAGCTAAAAGTGGCTGGTGCTGGGTTTGTCAGCAAAATAATCAAACTGTCAGAAAGGAATTAACTTTGATTAATTTTATAGGTAGATAATGAACTTCATTTCTCACCCAATCAGAAGGTAGATGAGGACAAAAGCTGAGAGGAAGAGGCCTTTGCTGCTGGAGTGTCTACAGAGCAGGAGGATAAAATAACAGAGCAGGCTGAGCAGCACCACCCACAGGATGTGCAGCTCAAAGAACATGAAGAGGCCGTACATTCCAACCAGTGTCGACACCACATGCTTCACTGCTGGCACAAACCCTAAAAACAGAAATAAATTATGGTTCCACACCAAGTCAGCTGAATTTTGTTTGTATAATAATGTAACCCACATTGGTGTGTGGTGCAACAAGGAATCAGATTTTTACTGATATGTCTGTGTTACAAGCCCACGAGATGGGGGAAAGCGTCCTGATGCTCACCAAGACTGAAGCAAAGTCTGCAGGTGAGGCAGAGGAGCAGCAGCACCCACACCTGTTGGAGGCTCTGCTGTAAAGTAGTGAGACCACAGCTCTCAGCCAGCTGCTGCCACACCGCCAGCCTGCTGGTCAGCTCCATCCTACACACACACATGCACACGCACGCACGCGCACACACACGTCAACATCTGCAGGCTATGAACTTCAGAAGTTAGTGACCCAGCTGCTACAGCTAAAACCCACTCGGGTTTGTTTGTGTGTGTACACACCAGTGACTGTATGATACACACATATGGTATTTTTGCTGTTGTATATACATAGGGGTACATGTGCTAGGCGCCTCACACGCACTCATCACTGTTGAGCCCTGATAGAGGGTCACCGTTTTTATTAGAGCTAACTAGAACCAGACTTTCAGCATCATGTGATTTTAGTAGCCTATAAAACACTAAAACAGCTGATCTTGAATCAGCGCCCTCCTAACTCTGGACTGTAACCGTAACTTCTACAGACTAAACCAGACCCGTCTGCTAACTCCAGTTAGATAAAGTCTACTTGTTGGGTAACTAAAGCAGAATAAGTAACTATAGTGAAACTATCAGGCTGCTCTTACACTACCAATTGTTTAGAAACTTTGAACACGAACCTGCAGGTCCCGCTTCTTCTTCCCCCGCCTTCCTGCTGGTGGTGAGGGAGCCCATAGATATCATATATATCACTAGATAACTGGGAGTCGACAGCGTCCCTACACGGCGGCCATCTTACCTCGGACTGCTTACGTTCCGTTCTCAATGGTAGCAGATGGAAGGTGAGTGAACAACTTAAACAAAAACACTCTTAACTCGATTAAATATTAATGGATTTACAAGCGGGTTGCATTATTACAAACCTTATGACACATAGGCTTGATAGGACATACTTAAACATTTTTAAATTAACGGGCCAAAACCGTCATATTTTACAGCCACAACTCTGGCGTTTATAACAAACCAAACCGTTTGAAATTCAGTTGAAAATTGAGCAAGTTAGAGTTATTTAAATAGTACATGCACCATTTCACCAATGTTACTAAAGGGGGCAGCTGTCCGAGGTAAGATGGCTGCCGCGTAGGGACGTTCGTCCAATCAACGAAGAGCGTGGGTAAGGCATCTAGTGATACCTACTGGACCGGAAGTTACAACCGGAAACAGGAAACCCGACATGAATACGTAGATGCCTCATTGGGTGACGAAGAGCGTAACAGCGTCGCCGCCATATTGGATGGGTTTCCTCACTCTCCAAAGTCTACGAAGAAGTCAACGCAGGGTGAGCTATCGTGTTGCAGCCGTATATATCATATATATTGCTAGATGCCTTAACTGGGAGTCGACAGAGTCCCTACGCGGCGGGCGTAATTTGGAATCGTAGGATGGCCAAGGAAGGTCCCGCCTTCCTCGCCTCTGATTGGCTGGAAGGGCTCTCCTACGATTGGCTATTTCATGTAACAGCAAACCGTCCTCGCTGCAGGGTTTTTATGTCTGCTGCCAGATCTTGAGGAGTTTTTTAAGAACGTGTTAACTTACCTCTATAATAACCATTCTGTCCTGTTTTACAACATACAAATTTCACTTTCATGAAAGAACCTGAAAATGTCAAATGTGAACTTGTAATAAATATTGTTCAATCTTGATGAAATCATATTTGTCATATATATCTATGGATGAAATAGCCACTCGTAGGAGAGCCCTTCCAGCCAATCAGCGGCGAGAAAGGCGGGCCCTTCCTTGGCCATCCTACGATTCCAAATCACGCACACGGCGGCCATCTTATTTTCGGACAGCTTACGTTCCGTTCTCAATGGTAGCAGATGGACAATCATTTGTAAAGGAAGTTAACAATATTTGATTTTTTTTCTCCCTAAAGTAATATTTAAGAACTTTGGAGGTATTGAATTTTTTCTTAAGTGTGATTTTGAACTTTCTAAATTACCAATTAAATTATCAAATTTTCATAAACAGTACTGGAAACTAATATATAAGCACAAATTGTCCCCTCACACAACCTCAATTTGGAACAACAGGTGTATTTTAATAAATAGGAAATCTATTTTTTATCAGGACTGGATGGATCGTGGAATTTGGACAGTTTTACATCTATTAGATGGTGATGGGAATCCTTTATCGTACAATGATTTCACTGACAAATATGATGTAGTATGTCCTAGACAAAAAGTTATCAAGCTTATGAAAGCCATTCCCTCACCAATGATTCAGATGGCTAAAGCTAGTTTAACTTATTCCTCCAGTATAATTCGAGAGCCATCTTTAATAATTGAAGGATGCAGACTTAAGGAAAAGACATGTAACAACAAATTTTTAAGGATGTCTATCACCAAACAATATTTTCCATCTCAACTGAAACGAAAATATCTATTTAGAAGTTATAATTCCGTTTTTTTTATTAAATATCTCTCTTTTCCAATTCCACCTAAAGCAAAAGAAAATCACTTCAAAATTTTACATGCCATTTATCCATCCAATGACTACACAGGAAGTTCAATATTGATGTGAATGCATGCACTTTCTGCAACACTGACATTGAAACAGTAGAGCATCTTTTTTATTTGTGCGATAATTCTAGTTGTTTTTGGTCAGGTTTTTAGCACTGGATAACGTATAAAAACATTTGCTGCCCTCCATTAACCTTTCAAATTGTAAGATTTGGTTTACAAACTGAGAATAAAATTGTAGAGTTTGGGATTAACAATTTGATTATATTGGCAAAATACTTTATCCACAAATCTCGCTTTTTGAAAATTTCCCCAGTTCTTGCTGCATTTAAAAATGAAATACTTATTTTGAAGGATTCACTAAAACATTGCAAATTAGACAAAGCACACACCCTATCAGATTTTTTGAAACAGCTTTTTGAATAATGCAAAAGATTTTTATACTTGTACCAATGTTTAGATTTGTTCTTGTTCATATGTGTATATGTATGTATATTCTTTTTTTCTTTTCTTTTTCTTCTCTGTTCTTTGACATGTTCTTGCATATTTTCTTTATTGACTACTGCTAGATCTTATCCTTTTATATTTGTATTTGAAGATTTGATATTGTGTCATGCTTTGTTTACAACTTCCAAATAAAAAAATGGTAGCAGATGGAAGGTGA
>SSNS01000402.1:377940-382940 GCA_006937985.1 Aphyosemion australe | reverse complement strand
ATCATCCATCCATCCATCCATCCATCATCCATCCATCCATCCATCCATCCATCCATCCATCCATCCATCCACCCATCCATCCCTCCATCCATCCACCCATCCATCCATCCATCCATCCATCCATCCATCCATCCATCATCCATCATCCATCCATCCATCCATCCATCATCCATCCATCCATCCATCCATCCATCCATCCATCTTTTATCCATCCATCCATCCATCCATCCATCCATCCATCCATCCATCTTTTATCCATCCACCCATCCATCCATCCATCTTTTATCCATCCACCCATCCATCCATCCATCTTTTATCCATCCACCCATCCATCCATCTATCCATCCACCCATCCATCCATCTATCCATCCACCCATCCATCCATCCATCCATCTTTTATCCATCCACCCATCCATCCATCCATCTTTTATCCATCCACCCATCCATCCATCTATCCATCCACCCATCCATCCATCTATCCATCCACCCATCCATCCATCCATCCACCCATCCATCCATCTATCCATCTTTTATCCATCCATCCATCCATCAATCTTTTATCCATCCATCCATCAATCTTTTATCCATCCATCCATCCATCTTTTATCCATCCATCCATCCATCAATCTTTTATCCATCCATCCATCCATCTTTTATCCATCCATCCATCTTTTATCCATCCATCCATCCATCTTTTATCCATCCATCCATCCATCTTTTATCCATCCACCCATCCATCCATCTTTTATCCATCCACCCATCCATCCATCCATCCACCCATCCATCCATCCATCTTTTATCCATCCATCCATCTTTTATCCATCCATCTATCCATCTTTTATCCATCCATCTATCTTGTTTTGTCTCACTAAATCTTGTTTCTTTCCGTTTTGTTCAGATGAGTCAAGACACAGAGACACGAACACGAACTCGTTCTAAAGCAATCCGAGGTGAGCACACACACACACACACACACACACACACACAGACACACACACATGCTGAACCTCCTCAGGGTTTGTTGTTCTCCCTCCCCTAACTCACTGCATGTTAGATAAATACGTTTTAACAATGATGTATTTCACTAAAATACACTGCTCAAAAAATTAAAGGGAACACAAAAATAAGACATCCTAGATCTGAATGAATGAAATATTAAATACATTGTTCTTTACATAGCTGAATGTGCTGACAACAAAATCACACAAAAATGATCAATGGAAATCAGATTCATCAACCCATGGAGGTCTGGATTTGCAGTCACACTCAAAACTAAAGTGTAAAAACACACTACAGGCTGATCCAGCTTTGATGTAATGTCCTTAAAACAAGTCAGAATGAGGCTCAGTAGTGGGTGTGGCCTCCACGTGTCTGCATGACCTTCCTACAACGCCTGGGCATGCTCCTGATGAGGTGGTGGATGGTCTCCTGAGGGATCTCCTCCCAGACCTGAACTAAAGCATCCACCAACTCCTGGACAGTCTGTGGTGCAATGTGGAGTTGGTGGATGGAGCGAGACACGATGTCCCAGATGTGCTCAATTGGATTCAGATCTGGGGAACGGGCGGGCCAGTCTACAGCATCAATGCCTTCATCTTACAGGAACTGCTGACACACTCTAGCCACAAGAGGTCTAGCATTGTCTTGCATTAGGAGGAACCCAGGGCCAACCGCACCAGCATATGGTCTCACAAGGGGTCTGAGGATCTCATCTCGGTACCTAATGGCGGTCAGGCTACCTCTGGTGAGCAAATGGAGGGCTGTGCGGCCCCCCAAAAAAATGCCACCTCACACCATTACTGACCCACTGCCAAACCGGTCATGCTGGAGGATGTTGCAGGCAGCAGAACGTTCTCCACGGCGTCTCCAGACTCTGTCACGTCTGTCGTGTGCTCAGTGTGAACCAGCTTTCATCTGTGAAGAGCCCAGGGCGCCAGTGGTGAATTTGCCAATCTTCCCCCACCTGTGGACGTCGGGCCCTCATACCACCCTCATGGAGTCTGTTTCTGACCGTTTGAGCAGACACATGCACATTTGTGGCCCGCTGGAGGTCATGTTGCAGGGCTCTGGCAGTGCTCCTCCTGTTCCTCCTTGCACAAATGTGGAGGTAGAGGTCCTGCTGCTGGGCTGTTGCCCTCCTACGACCTCCTCCACGTCTCCTGATGTACTGGCCTGTCTTCTAGTAGCGCCTCCATGCTCTGGACACTGCGCTGACAGACACGGCAAACCTTGCCACAGCTCGCATTGATGTTCCATCCTGGATGAGCTGCACTACCTGAGTCACTTGTGTGGGTTGTAGACTCCGTCTCATTCTACCACTAGAGTGAAAGCACCGCCAGCATTCAAAAGTGACCAAAACATCAGCCAGAAAGCAGAGGAACTGAGAAGTGGTCTGTGGTCACCATCTACAAAACCACTCCCTTATTGGGGATGTCCTGCTAACTGCCTATAATTTCCACCTGTTGTCTATTACATTTGCACAACAGCAGGTGAAACTGATTGTTGATAAGTGTTGCTTCCTAAGTGGACAGTTTGATTTCACAGAAGTTTGATTGACCTGGAGTCACATTGTGTTGTTTAAGTCTTCCCTTTATTTTTTAGCACAGAGCAATGATTAACATTTTAAATGAACTCAGCTCTATTTGATCTAAAAAGCCACATATTGTGGTGAAGTGGGGATACACTCAAAAAATACCAGAAACTTATTTACACAGTTCACTGTTGTTAACCAATCAGGAATATTTCTGTTTGAAATGAATGATTCTAAAAATGATGATATTTTCATGAGCTAATTACATTTCCGTTTTAATTTGCTGTAATTGTATCAGTCTGAGGCTGGAGCTGATGTCATTTAGCTTTGAGATGACCTGAGTAGTGATCTGCATCTTTAGAAATGCTCATCTGTGTGTGGAAGACATTAGCTATTAGACCCAAACACACAGAGGGGATGCTGGGTGTTTAACCCTAACCCTAACCCTGTTAATAAAGAGGCCCTCAGGTTTCTTTAAACAATAATAAATAATATTAAATCATTATTTAAGTTTAACAACACAGTGAATCTGTGGTGTGTTTTTATACACCTCTGGTCAAATCTACCTGATAAAGACCAGGTGAGTTTATCACGTCCTGTTGAGTCAAACCCTTGAACTGGGAGATGGAGCAGCTTGTGAACCACGACTGCTCCTCTAATAAAGTCACAGCTGGAGATAACATGAGTTTCTACCAGATACATCATCACAAGGAGCGCACGGTGGTTTGTTAGAAAGGTCACAGGTGCTACATTACACAAACAGAAAAAATAAACCAGGTTTGAATTTGTGATGAGAAAAATGTGAAAAAATAAAAAGCTTTATTTTCTACATCCTCCACCATCCCCAGTGTTAGCGGAACAAGTTGGACCAGACATGAAACTGGAGTTAAGGTAAAGGGGGTTTTCATGTCTGTTATAGCAGCTGGAGCTCGTCACATGTAAATGAAACATGTTTCTACCATGTGCCCGCAGCAGCTGTCCCACCCCTGGATGTGATGGAAAAGGTCACGTCAGTGGCAGATACTCAAGACATAGAAGGTAGGATTCAGGTTCGGCACACCTGCAGAACCCTCCAAGGTTCTTCAGGTTAACTAAAGCAACATGCAAACCAAAAAATCCACTTCACTTGTCTGGTTTTCTATTATTTTTCATTCATCAACTCTATTATAGCTCTAAAGCTCATCAGTGGAGACACGAGCCTGAACATTGAGTGTGATCTGCCCCAGAGATTCATCCATCCATCCATTTTCTGTAACCGCTTATCCAAGCAGGGTCGCGGGGGGCTGGTGCCTATCTCCAGCACACATCGGGCAAACAGGCGGGGTACACCCTGGACAGGTTGCCAGTCCATCGCAGGGCAACACAGAGACACACAGGACAAACAACCACACACACACACACCTAAGGACAATTTAGAGAGACCAATCAACCTGACAGTCATGTTTTTGGACTGTGGGAGGAAGCCGGAGTACCCGGAGAGAACCCACGCAGGCACAGAGAGAACATGCAAACTCCATGCAGAAAGACCCCAGGCTGGGATGTGAACTCAGAACCTTCTTGCTGCAAGGCGACTGCGCTAACCACTGCACCACTGTGCAGCCCCCCGGAGATTCAACGAGTGACAAATTCAAACGTTTGATTTTGCCCTTTCTCGTGTCTCTAACAGTAAATCTGTGTGGCGTAATCATGTCTGATCCATTTCAGCAGGACTCACCAATCTGAAATAGATGATAAATCAACAATAGAGGTTAGCTGACAGCATGAAGCTGGAGAAGAGCTCATCCCTAACCCACAATCCATTCCTCAACCAGCAGACTCGACCAACCCATGGTTACTCTGGGTCCTTACAGAAAATGAATGAAATGTTACGGTTCTGAAATTACCTAAAGTTACCAAGAGTATCCACCACAACCTCCAGTGAGGCCGGCTCAGGCCCTAGTGGATTTCTGGTTTAATTTCAAAATAAAATTCAGTCCAAATGGGCCTCATTATCCCTCAGTTTAGAGGGTGGCAGGTTTTCTTGAAGAGTTTAACGGTATTTTGCCCCATCCATGTTTCCTTCTACCCTAACAAGAGTCCCAGTCCCTTAGGCAGAGAAACACCCCCACAACAGGATGCTTCCACCTCCATGCTTTACTGTAGGTATGGCATCTCAAGCAAAATCACGAAGCGCTTCACAAGGACAAAAAAAATAAATTAAAACATAATAAATAAATCAATTCAAAATGATTTAAAACATCATAAAAATGGGAAGAGACACATTGTGATTACAAAATAACACAAAATCAGCCGTTCTACAGTCAGATTCCCGTGGGTCACGGGTGTTTTAGCACCAATAATGTGACTCAGCTGTTTTTCCACCTAAATAATTATTTATTGGGTAAAATAATTAGTGGATGAGGAACACGCGTGGATCACTGAGACCTTCAGAATTGCTGTTCCCTCATTCTGCCACTAGATGCTGTTCCTA
>SSNS01000402.1:347940-367940 GCA_006937985.1 Aphyosemion australe | reverse complement strand
TATAAAAGAGGCTAGAGAGGCAAGGCAAGGCAGCTTTATAGCACATTTCAAACACGGAGGCAATTCAATGTGCTTTACAGAGCAGGAGCAACAAAAAAGGAAATCATTCAGATAATTAGATAGAAGGCATAGTCAAATGTTTAGCAGTAAACTGTGCAGAAGGAGCAGCATAAAAAAACATTCAATCAAAGGCTAATGAATACATGAAGGTTTTTAATTTTAATTTAAAAGTTACTAGAGTTGGGGCCTGTTTGAGGTCATAAGGAAGCTGATTCCATCTATGAGCAGCATAATGACTAAAAGCAGCTTCACCCTGTCTGGTTCTGACCCGAGGTTCTACCAGCTGAGAGCCCTGCTGGGTGTATCCAACATGTACGTACTTAGGCCCCATACCATTGAGTGATTTATAGACTAGTAGAAGCACTTTAAAATTGATTCTGTAGTTTACTGGTAACCAGTGCAGAGTTTTTAGAATGGGGGTGATGTGCTCAGTTCTCTTAGTTCTCGTTAAGACCCTAGCAGCAGCATTCTGAATAAGCTGCAGTTTTTTTACGGTTGTTTTTGGAAGAGCAGTCAGGAGACCATTGCAATAAACTAGTCTGCTGGAGATGAACGCATGAATTAGTTTCTCTAGGTCTAGGTCGACATGAGACCTCTGAGTCTTGCTAATTGATGGAGATGATAAAACGTGCATAGAGGTACCGGTATGCAGTTATTATATACACAGTCCATAAGTGTTTGCATTTCTGATGGCCCAGGGGGAAAAGCTGTTGGTCAGTCTGGTAGTGTGTGACCTGACTGACCTGAAACGTTTCCCAGAAGGCAGCAGGTCCAACAGGGGGTGGGCAGGATGTGTGTGGTCTCCTATGATGGCCTTGGACTTCCTGAGGCTTCTGATATGTCCACCAGAGAGGGCAGAGGGTCTCCAATGATTTTTTTGGGCTGCGTTAACAACTCTCTGCGCTGACTTCCTGTCTTCAGCTGTGGAGCCTGCATACCACATGCCCAGACAGTAAGTCTAGCAGCAGCTTCTGGTCCAGGTTGTTCTTCCTGAGGACTCGCAGAAAGTATAGCTGCTGCTGAGCTTTCTTTACCAGGGCTTTGGTGTTGTGGGTCCAGGAGAGGTCTGCTGTGATATGGGTGCCCAGACATTTGTAGGTGGTAACCGTTTCCACCTGATCTCCATGGATCAGGAGGGGGGCGTGGTTCTTTCTATTTTTCCTGAAATCCATGATGATTTCTTTTGTTTTCTTGGTGTTGATTGTGAGGTTGTTTTGTGAGAACCAGAGGGAGAGTCTTTTCACCTCTGCCCTGTATGCTGGCTCGTCGTCCTCGCAGATTAATCCGACCACGGTGGTGTCGTCCGTGTATTTGATGATGTGGTTGGTTGGGTGAAGTCGAGAGCAGTCGTAGGTGTACAGTGCGTACAGTAGTGGGCTCAGAACACAGCCCTGGGGAGAGCCGGTGCTGAGCGTGAGTGTGGAGGAGTGGTGGGGCCCGAGTCTCACATGTCGTCGGCGGCTTGACAGGACATTTTTAATCCAGTTGCAGGTGGTGGTGGGGATCTGGAGACCCTGCAGTTAGGAGTGGAGGATGTCGGGGATGATGCAGTTGAAGGCTGAGCTGTAGTCCACAAAGAGCATCCTCACGTAGCTCTTTGTGTTCTCCACGTGGCTCAGTGCAGTGTGGAGTGTGAGGGCGATGGCGTCTTCTGTGGACCGGTTTTCCCTGTACGCAAACTGATGTGGGTCAAGGAAAGGGGGAAAAAGGAAAGTTGGCCCCAAGTTTAGGTTTAGTTGGAGGATTTTTGTAGATTTTTTCTTCTTGATTTTAGTCCCACTTTGGTCTAATTATGATGTCACATTAACTTAATTGTCCACATTCTTTAGATCATTTGCAAACAAACTTCTACTCCCACTTTCATTTTAGGACAAATACATATTATCCATCAGTGTTCACAAACTTGTCTTGGCTCCATCTTTATGGATTTAGAAGTTACTGTGAACTTCAACTATGGACCTAAAACAACTAAACACAGCAACATAGAGCAGAGGTTAAAGCTGCAACCACAGCACTAAGCTTGGAAAAATTACTATCTGTAGAGTCACCTGACCTTCCTCGGACACCCCTGGACACGTGATTTGGAATCGTAGGATGGCCAAGGAAGAGCCCGCCTTTCTCGCCTCTGATTGGCTGGAAGGGCTGTTCTACGATTGACATTTAGCAGCAAACCGTCTTCCCTCACTAAGTGCAGATGTCCTCCAGCCACCAACAGAGCAGCTGGACGTTTTGTAAAGAAAATGCAAATTTAGCGATATAATAACCATTTAGTTCTGGTTTTGAAAAGTCTTTTTCTGTTCCTTTTATTAAAAAAACTGAAATGTGTAAAATGTGAACTTATATCTTGTTGCACTTATCACACTGTTGGATTATATCTGTTGGCTCCAATGACTCAAGCATTGATTAGTGGAGTTCATAGGCTATGTGTGCCTTACCTGGTATGAAATATAATCAAACTGCCCTATTTTGCCCAGCTGTGTGCAGCAGGTCTGTTTCTCTTCTAGAATCATGAAAACTGGTGAAAAATAGGTCTGAATCATAATCAGCTTTGAATTTAATTTAGATTAAATGACACACATTTAAACAGATGATGAGAGACGTGTTCTAACTTACAGCCTTAACCTATGAAAGTGAAGACATAACATAGTAATAAGATAACCCCAATGCTTGAGAGCCACAGATATAAAGTCAATCCAACAGTGTGATAAAAAGTGTGATTTATTACAAGTTCACATTTGATGTTTTTCAGGTTCTTTTCTAAAAGAAACTGAAGCTGGTTTGTTGTAAAACAGGACAGAATGGTTATTATAGAGCTAAGTTCACATGTTCTTTAGAAAAAAACTCCTCAAGATCTGGCAGCAGACATAAAAACCCTGCAGCGAGGGAAGACGGGTTGCTGTTACATGAAACAGCCAATCGTAGGAGAGCCCTTCCAGCCAATCAGAGACGAGAAAGGCGGGCCCTTCCTTGGCCATCCTACGATTCCAAATCACGCCCACTGGACTGCTCTTCACTAAGGCTTCCTAACATACACCACTTGTAGGCTGGTCTAAGAAGGAATATTTGCTTCGACTGATAAGACTTACAACTTGAAGTAGAAAAAATGAGTCATGAATATTTCTTTTGTTTGGTTCTTATGTTGATGATTTGCACACGTTTCTCACCAGTCCACTAATGATTTCTGTTCCTTTTGCACACAGCTAAATCATTTCCCAAGGCCTCATCCCCCAGTCACTGTGCATCAGGAAGCTTTTCCAAGAGCACTCTGTCTTCCAGTGGTTATGATTACAGCCAAGACGCCGAGGCAGCCCACATGGCAGCAACAGCCATTCTCAACCTGTCCACTCGTTGCTGGGAGAGACCCGAGAGCCTCAGCAACAAGCCCGTGGTGCCCTGCCCCAAGGTACACAGATACATGAGTTCAGATATGAAAACCCTTTCATTACAGACCAAAGACGCTGAATGACCGTGTCTCAACCCTGCAGGAGTCGGATATTGAGGTGGATGAGAATGGCACTTTGGACCTCAGCATGAAGAAGACTAAGAGAGAGGATGTGCAGTCTCCAGAGCCTTCGTCCTCTTCATCTTCTTCCTCTCAACATGTCGGACCCACTTTGCCTCAGGGACACAGTCAGACAGATTGGGGGTGTCCACAAGATTTTACCAAATCAACTGAAGTCAACGATCATGAAGTCAAGGATCATGAAGAGGTACTAAAAAGACCTGCGAATGTGTTTTTCATCTCAATAAGCAGTGAGTTAAACTGTGCTGCACGGTTACGCGGTCTGTTGCTTACTCAGGAGACATATTTGATGAGATTTTGGCAATATTTACTACCTGTTTCCTTTATGTTTAGATGGAGTATACGGCTCCTTCTTACACGTCATCGGAGGGTGATGAAGAGGACCAGGAGAACCCTGAGGATCGCAAGTACCCCGGTGAAGTTACCACCAGCAGCTTTAAGGTCAAGTTTCAGCCAAAAGACAGCAAAAAGGACATTCTGGTGTAAGTATAACAGAATATGTTGTTTTTTAAGCACTATCGTGTGAACATACTTGATTGAATGCCCTCTCTTTGTTTTTTTTTAGCATAAATATGGTCAAAATCAGTGTTTGCCATTCACCATGTGTTTCACTGTAGAGCTACTGCTGCACAGCATAACAAACCAGCTAGAAATCTCCTAAGAAGACAAAAACGTTTGTAAATATTTTATGTTGAACGTTTGTAGGAAAAGCCAGGATCTCAGTGGGTTGGTCCTGTTGGTGACCTGTTTGACTCTATGGAGGTATTTGGTTGTGACTGACTTTTATCGTAACTGCCATTTGCTTGTGTTCAACCTCTTCAGTTGTGACTATCTTTTCTCTCTGAGATATCATTTGACCATGTTTTTCCAGTCAGAATGACATTCCAATGTCTCTGCTGTATATCCTAGTGAGGTGGAGCAATGAATCCATGCCTCACTCATACTTACACACCACCTTCGTATATGCCACACTCGATGCTAAGCTGTGCTAGTGGCTTTACATTTACCCCCAAGATTGTCTTCCACATTCCCACTGATGAAAGCTCTTGGTGTTCTGTTGACACTGGTACAACCCAAGTCCTGGGGCATCGAGTGACTCTTTCACATCTGGGTCAGTACGGTCCGGACTGCGTAGCTTATTTGGTTTCACATCTGGGTAATATGTGTGTTTTCTGTTCTGAGGTGACCCTTTATTTCAGACCTCCTCCTCGGCGGTCCGACTGGGACCGAGGTGACACTACGGACTGATTGGCCAGCTGAAGTCTCACGCCTACCTTTAGAGAGAGCCTCCAATTCGTGGGTACAATCAGCCAACGGGGGCTTCCCACATGCGTGATTCATGATCATTCTGGGTGCTGTGTGGAGTAAACATCTTCTCTGGCTGCAGCTGGGAGCTCCTGCTGCAGCCACGGCAGCATGAGAACAGACTGTTGTGAGGACACACACAGCAGTGTCAGTGAGAGACAGAGAAGGAAGCACGTTAATAAATTAATGTGGTCCATATCAGGGTCAGAGTCTCCAAAAGATACTCGACTCATGCCTGCCTTTCTTTACTGGAGGACACCGCAAACTTTCCGCATGTCTTTTCCCTCGCCCACATGCTCCGGAGTTTCTGCATTCCTGATCATTCCTGAGAAGGCTGTGTGAACAAAACCTTCCCGTCCGGGCCCGAACCCACGCTACCTAGACCGGGCCAGATGTGAAAGTGGCATAGGTTATTGTGTCTGGACTGACAGCTGGTATGTGACTCCTCTAGGGTTGCTGCCAGCTCCCTGCTGTACCTTGTTCATCTATATTCTATTGATCCTAGCTGCTATGATGCCTGACAGAAGTGTCCATGTTGTATAGAGACATGTGATTGGTCAATAGTTAGATGGTGTTGGATCATCCACTCTGAGTGGGTCCTGGTTCATCTGTGCTGCCAGATATTCATGGACAGCAGTCAGAAGGTGTGGATCATATCAGGATCTGGTGCAGTCCAACCTTCTTTTGAGGCATGTACTGTGACATATCCTGGTTTTAGTTTTGGGAGATTTCTGTGATTGACTCTTAGATCTTCCAGCCATGGCGCATTGGTGTAGTGGGATGTCTCCTTCTCCCAGGTGCTTTTCCAGAATCGTTCAGTCTCAGCTCCTGGTGGGTCTATCATCACTGAGAGAATATTTTGAATGGTGGAGAACAACTTGTTCATTCTCCTTGCCTCCACCTGTCCAGTGTATCTCTTAAAGCAGGTAGCCAGGGCTGTGAGATGATTATTGACATTTTCAATATTTTCAGGTAAAGACAAGTTGGGGTGTTTTCTAGGGATCTCCTCGCTGGACTCGCAAGCTCACAAAATCCCTCGAGACTTCAAAGGTCACGGTTTGTTTTTGTCATCCGCCATCAAACCAAAAAGAAGAAAGAGATCACGTTTGCTATCACTGTTTGATATCAAATATAATGTTGTTCCTCTCCTGCCAGGATTAAAGCCATGAAAAACACATGGCATAAACAAACCGTGACCTTTAAAGTCTCGAGGGATTTTTTTGGATCTCGTGAGTCCAGTGAGGAGGATGGCGGAGATGCAGCTCTGCGGTTAAGTGGATTGATGCACTGAAAAGCACATGATTAAACCGTTGTTCTGCACCGCTGATGCCTCCAGTGTGGACTAAGCTTTGGTCAGGGCTGCAGGCTGAAGGTGTTTAACTTCATCATCTTCTCAGGTCAGCTGCCCAAGTGTTCAGTTCATCAGAGCATATCACAGGCAGTGTTGGGCAAGTTACTTCAAAACTGTAATGCATTATTTATTACTTGTTACTCTCATTTTAAAGTAATTCATTACATTACAATATTACTGATTTTAAAATGTAAGGCATTACATTACTTTTGCATTACTTTAAGTTACTCTCACCAAAATAATATGGATTTAGCTATCTAAATGTAGCTCATGACGCTCAAGTAGCTCATTAGACATCCAGTTGAAGGTGATGTGTTATTTAACTGGGCTAGGGGTTGTGGTTAAAACAGTCAAACATAATTAACAGTTCTTTAGATGTAGCACATAAAGTGCATTTGACTACAATATTCTTCATATCCTCATTCTTCACAAACTTAAAGTAACGGGTGTATGCCCATCCGGAGAATGTTCTAACGTTAGATCAGCTGCAGGTTCACTCATCTCTGCTCTGTCTGACTACAGGAAGTGAAACATTTTGCGTGAACATTTCTCTTCTGCTGATCTTGTGTAGCCTAGAAATCTAGACACACCGTAGCAGAAGTAGAAATATTTTTGCCCTGCAGATCCTTCTGATCACCTCCATCAGGGCTGGGTTATGATTGCCCCTGGGCATGAAAGTGCCCAAAGCTGGCCAGGACCCCCAGAAAGTTATTTTTTATTAAATAAATGCAACAACATATTGTATGCTGCTAGCTTAAATTAATTGAGTGTGTGTGGTGGTGGTGGTGGTGGTGGTGTGTGTGTGTGTGTGTGTGGTGGTGGTAGTAGTGGTGGGGGCTCCACCCTGTATTTTGCCTTGGTCCCCAAATGCCTGGATACGGCCCTGGGTGTGGAACTGAGTTTTGAAGGTGATGTGAATTTTATCAAATAAATAAATATTACATGTTTATAAATTATTGCTTTATGTTGTTATTGTTGTGTAGTGGGTAAAAATCTACCTACTTTTTCCTTTTCAAGAACTTTATTTAGTTTTCTCATTTTTTATTTGACTATTTTCCTGTCTGTCTCTTATCTTCCTGCATCTCCTTTCAATCTTCCAGAAAAACGGCTTCCTGGATTTCCTACTTTTTCACATTTTGAACTAATCAGTTCAGGGATCCGCCGCAGAAATAGAGAAAGGTGCACTGTGCGCCCGCTGCAGTGAGGTGATGTCACCGGGGCACAGATGAGCTCTGCTGGGGGAGTGCGCGTCAGACACAAATAAAAGGATACGAGAATATAAGCGGACATGAACGATCGCGTGTTAATTGTTTTCTTTTGGTGGCGGGACTTTGAGGTTGCGGCGCGCGTCAGGAGCGCATGAACCATCAGCGCTCTCCCTCTCTGCTCATAAGACGCCCTGGTGCGCTGGAGTTCATATAAATAATGTCATATCAAAACTGGACCTTTATTCAGGCTCCACGTAATTAGAACCCTGAAGAAAACCCACTAATTGATTCCTGGTTAAAAATGCGTTGTAATGTGCGCGTTACTGACATTGTACCGAGTAAAATATTACTGATTTTTTTTCTGTAATGCCTTACATTACCGCGTTACAGCAAAAAGCAATGCATTACAGTAATTAATTACTTTTGTAACTCGTTACTCCCAACACTGATCACAGGACATGGTACACATATCAGTAAATAAGTAAGCAAATTTTATTTGTATAGCACTTATCACAGAAAGAGAATCACAAAGTGCTTCACAAAGATCAACAATACAAATCATAAAGTCATAGAAAAACAAAACAACAAAATACCAGAAAATAAATTCAAATCAGAAAACACAAAGTCATAAAATTTTAAAATGATAAAACAAATGAAAGATGATTATAAATTTAAGTTAAAGAAAGAAAGAAGAAAACAAAAGATTTACATAAAATTCAGATGATGGGGTGATGATGTCCTTTCTCACCTGTTCTACTGGCACCTTTCCTGGACCTCATCAGTCTCTTGCTGTGATGACAGATTCCTTCCTTTCTGAGTGTTGCTGGGTTTGGATGTTGAATGTGAAAGTTCCCACATCTTTCCCAAAAAGCTCGGTGAGCCTGCTCCTATAGCAGCACACCAACAATCGGAGGCACCTTGTGCTGTTAGACAGGACAGTCAATGGCTTGGGGCCACCAGGGGCCGATTCAAGACAAGTTGCCATCTGACAGAGCTGTTGGCCATCCCCTTCTTATCACGTCTACTGGAGACAACCAGGAGTGGTGCCTCCACTTCTGGCAGCTTTGATTTCTGCATTGCAATCGTGTTTCTAGCAATGTATAGTCTATGGATGAGGGGGACGGATGTGGATTGGTATGGAGAGAGGAGCTTGAAGATTCAAGATGGCGCCAGTGTGGTTGGCTTGCCGTCTGTCAGCTCCTCTTATTTTTCTATGTTTATTATTTTTTGCCTGTGTTATGCGACATGTCGACCCTGCACTTGTTTATGATCACCAGACATTACTTGACATTGGTCTTTCTGCTGGATTATTACTATCTGGGATGAATGACTACCAAAATGCATCTCCTCCTTACCTGGATTGTTTGTTGTCAAACGGCACCGTCATCACTCTCCTCCAGGAGGAAGCCTAGAAAGCGTAGGAAGCGGGGTTCTCTGGGAGGACGGCTGGTCAAACTGAGGGCCCTGGTGGCTTCCCTTTCTGGTGGTCCGGGAACGAAAGGACGAGTGTTTACTCAGTCCCTGGTGTCTTGGCGAGCGCTGGATCCTACGGGCTCATGGATCGTTCCTGTTTCTGGCTTCTTGATGGGGGATTGTGCTCCTTCCCCGCGATTCCGGTGGTGCTGCTGGAGAAGGGCGAACCTGAGGAATCTCCGATCAGTAGCTAGCGCTTCACCCGATGTGGGAGTTTCGTCAATTCTGAAGTGTGGCCTGGTTAACGCCAGGTCAGTGGCCAATAAAACGTTTATCCTGAAGGAGTTTATTACGACGCACACCTTGGACGTGCTCTGTGTAACGGAGTCCTGGATTCCACCCGGTGAGTGGAGCACCATTAATGAACTGGTGCCGGCTGACTGTGTGTTTATTAGCGTACCGAGAGCCTCTCGGCGTGGTGGCGGATTAGCGGCTAGGTGCTATTCAAATAAAGTTCGAGTTGAGTCGAGAGCTGGGAGCTTTTAGAGGTGGACTGTTAGTTATAGCAGTGGAGGGGCAGAGGGAGGGGGTTATTTTTAGGCATGTCTGGGAGATGCAACCTTTCTCCCTCTGTTCCTACAATTGTCTTTGATAAATCCTTGTTTTGGCTTTACTGCTTATTGTTGGGGTGACACTGTCTCTCTCTTTCTTCCTAGTATGGGGAGCATCAATGTGGGGTTTGGAGCATAGACTCTACATGGTGATAGAAAGAGAAAATGCTAAAAAAAACCAAAAACATCTGACCTTCTCAGTTGCCTAGTGGTATGAGTGTCCACCCTGAGACTGGGAGGTTGTGGGTTCAAATCCACGGTCCGGTCATACCAGAGACTTTAATAATGGGTTGGACTGGAGGGTTAAACCACCAAATACATCCAGCTCCCCATGGAGATGGGTCAAAAGCAGAGATTTGATTTCACCAGCGTGTGATGATGACTAATGGGACTTTATCTTTATTCTTTGTCCCTTTTGGTCACCTGTGGCAGGGAGTTACATCCAAATAAAGCTATATACAAATATGTACAGAAAAAATCTGGTTCTGACAGTCTGACTCCATCCAATAAAAACAGACAAACAAAACCTCATCCTGCTGCTTCATTATGATGTGTCTCATCTGGATTGAGCTCTTAAATCATGTAATAAAGTACAACTACTTTAATGGTAATGGTGTAATTCTGAGATTAAATACAGTGGTTTGATCTGTTCAGATTTAACCTTTAAAGGTGCAGTTCTTAGATAAAGCTGTTCAAGTGAGCTACAGTTTATAATCAAACAGTCTGACCCCCGTTCTCCCTCCCCTACATTCACAGGGTCTGATGCTTGCAGATAATGATGTAACACCAGCTCGCAACACACACACACACACACACACACACACACACACACACACACACACACACACAGAGAGACGTTTTCCTTTTATACTTCTCCGTTGGTGTGTCAGTGTTGTGAAGCAATTCTCCACCAGGACAGCAGAGGGCGTAGTGCTTTTCTGGCAAATCCTGCCATCATTGCAGTCACCTCTCTAGGGTGTTTATATTGTGTTTATGTGTTTCAGACATGGACAAACTTGTCCCTGATTCTCCTTCACCTCTTCATTCAGTCACCAGTGCCACCTCCAAACCCACGTTTCCTGTAACTTCCTGACCCAAATAAACCGTTTGCTGAGTATCTTTGTACTCCTTCATTCACGGTTGTATTAATCAATCTGCTCCGTGTCTCTGCTACTAGATGTCTTCAGCTCTGTTTTATTTTTCTATGAGGGGGGACGGCGGTGTTGTTGACCAAGGAAGCAGCATCCTGACCAGTCACAGGCTTGCGGTCTCTGTTGCTTTTGACAAATAGTTAGTAAATTGGATTCTACTCCGTCCATCCTTGCGAGCCTGTTGGAGAGCCCAGATAATAGCTTTGTCACCTAAATATTTCCCAACACGAACAGAACCAGACTCTAAACAGAAGATGTAGAAAAACTCCTTAAAAGAGATCTGCAAACAGAACTGGACATTACGTCCGTGACACTCGGCAGCTTAGCTAGCTTCATCTCCTGTTCAGCTGCTCTGAGTCGAGAAAGCACGTTTCATGCACAGAGGGTGTAATAAACATGGACATAACTCAGTAAAGTGAAAGCGAGCAGATAGAAGAGAAACTGTTATTAATCACTGCCCTTTTTCTACGGTGAGGAGTAAAGTAAAAATCCCTTTATCAAATAAGAAACAACATCAAGTAAATAAATAACAGACCCAACATATACAACAAGCAATTTCAGTGACGATTCACACCCAATACAACCGATATTATTTCCCGTTTAATCTGCATAATTCAAAAAAGAAAATAATTTAATACACTTTCTAAGTGTGCTTAATGACCCTGCAGCTTTAGTTTCCATGTCTAAGTTATTCCACAGTGAGATTCCATAAACTATAGTGCCGAACTCTTTAATTCTAGTTCTAAACTTGGGTCTCTTAAAGGGTGAGTCACACCATAGGTGGAGACTTACTTCACTTCCTGTTAGAAAAATGCTCCTAAATGAGGCGTCGCCTGGCGGACAGAGAGAGAGCGGCACTGAGGCAGTGATTGACAGCACCCCCCTCAACTCCCCGCACACTGTCAGAGTTTCTCAGTTGGAAAAACTAGTCGTTAACAATAGGGGTGGGAATCGAAAACCGGTTCTTGTTGAAAACCGGTTCCCACTGTTTCAATTCCTAGGAACCGTTCGCCATTTTTGCAAACGATTCTCTTATCAATTCCCGGCGACGCAAAAGAAGTCACCACGCACGTTGCGCAGCTTACGCATGCAGGAGCCGGGTTTGAATTACTGGGGAGCTGGAAGCCGTCAACCTACACACCCAGGGAAGCCCGAAAAAAGATCCTGTTTCTACCTATATTACATTATTTATATGGAATCTCAGCGCACCGGGGATTTTTTTGAGCGGAGAGGACATGATGCTGATTATTGATGCGCGCCGGCAGCTGCGCACGGCCACAGTAACATTCTCAAAGTGGCGGCGCCGCCGCCACCAAAAATATAATTAACACGTTCATATAATCTGGTACTTCTGTCTTTTAATCGTATCATTTATTCGTGTCTGATTTGCTCCGCAGCGGAGCGCTTCACCTGTGCTCCGGTGATTTCACCTCACCTGCGCGGCCGCCAGCGCACACTCCAGAATTCTTCAGCCAGTAGATTAATTTGAACTGTTTACTTCAAAAGTAACTCGAGGTGAATCAGGAGGAAGCCAGGAAACAGTTTATTCTGGTGGATTGAGGAGAAGCAGGAAGATCAGAGAGAGACAGGACAGGAAAATATTCAAATAAAAACAAGAAAACTAAACAAAGTTCTTGAAAAGGAAAATGTTGGTAGATTTATCCCACTACATCTTTTTACCTTCATAAAGCAATAATTCATAAGCATGTAATATTTATATATTTGATACAATTCAGATCACCTTCAAAATTCAGCCCCACCTCCAGGGCCGTATCAAGGCGTTTTGGGGGCCAAGGCAAACAGACCCCCCCCCCACCCCCCGTCACAGGAGTATTAATTAAAGTGTATGCAAAAACACCTCGGTTTACATATGAATTGTTTTAGAGTCATTTTGTTGGCAGAATCTGATATTAATTTTAGCTCTAAGCCAGGAGTTTGGGTCCCAACGTGGTTTGTGTGGCATCATCGGCAGGCACAGGTCCCCTGTCCTCATTTTTGGAAATGGAAATATGGTCACCCATATCTCCACACTAGCAGAGTCCAGCGACTAAAGTCCGACCTGTGGTGAGATTTTTCCCATCGTGCAAAAACTACAGCAAGAAGATGACTCTGCCTTCACAAGGAGCTTAAAGGAGAACATTTGGAATGATTTTTCCAAACGATACCAGGTACAATTGATTATCATAAATAAACTGACAGTTATAATGCAGGAAACTGGGTGCGATTAATTTCCTTCCACCTATTGAACTACTCGGGAATTGATAAGAGAATTGATAAGGAATTGGATTGATAGACAGAATCGACAATGCCATTGATATTGATAAAAACCTATCAATTCCCACCCCTAGTTAACAAGCAGTGTTGTACCTGAACGCATTCATTGAACGATCGTTCGTGAACTCATTCGTTTTTTGTGAACCTGAACTGAATTCGCTCGTATTTTGCCTGACAAATGTTAAAGTGAGCGCGCTCATTCTGGCGTGTGTGAGCAGGTTTATGAACGGAGTTCTCTCGCTATTCTGCCCTCCCTGAACGTCTCGGCACAGTTTGGCAGACAGATAAACAGTTTTTCAATGAAGGGCCCAAGCTTGAATGTGTTCAGGCTGTTTATTTGTTGCCTCTCGAATGAAAACGCTGTAAAACTGTAAACATACAAAAAGTGAAAAATAAATGACATATTTTAAAAGTTTCATACATGTATGCATAACTAAATATCACAACATATGATTATATAGCCGTCTGAACACAGCTAGCTCGTTCAAAGTAATTTTAATAAGTGTTAGCAAAAGTCTGCTAGCTTAAGGCTAATGTCTATGGGAAAACACATTCAATGCTAATGCTTAGCATCTACAACAAACGGCCCCCAAATAAACACAATATTCACACTATGGAAGTTAACACAATGTCAGTATGTTCTTAAACACAGGCATGTTTCCAGCACTCCCAAGGGAAAAATTTGGTTGAAAAATAACTTAGACGTCATGGTGCGTTCCATTTACCTCGTAAAATATACAACCGCACGTAACATCAATTTTAGATGCACCCTTACAAGTTTATCTGGTAAAATAAACACGTTTCCACCACAGCTACTATTGTTATTACAAAGAAATGTTTTATTAAAGCTTGAAGTTAGATTATAAAACATTCTCTGACTTAGGGAGGTGTTCCAGTTCATTATTTCTACTTGGAAGTTAGAATTTCCGAGTATGGGATTAACTGGAACGAACCGTGGAAAGCATCAATCTGAAAACACTAGTCACAGATCTGCAGCGGTAATATTGAACTATTCATTTATTTGCTTTGTTTTTTTACTAATTCATTTGGGGCTGATCGTTGCACTTTATAAGTTCTATAAGGTTTTCTTTATCTTTGGGCAATCAAGTCAGAAAATGTATTCACAAAATTTGAGAAGTGACTTAGATAATTAAATGTTTTGCACTTTGAGGTACATCCTTGTTTCCTATCTCAGCCTGGTTCTTCCCTCAGATTGATTAATAATTCATCTTTTAATGAAAGCCACTCAGTTTTTCTTCATGCTATTTAGAATATATATATATATATATATTTAGAATATATATATATATATATACATATATATAAATTAAAAAAATACTATGAAGTAGTTTGTTCTTGGAACAGTACACTTAGTTAAAATTTTTTTAATTATGAACTAAGAAAATGAACTAGTTCATTTTAAAATGTATGAACTGAACTTTGAACTAGTTTGTTTTTAAAACGAACTTTCCCAACACTGATCGCAGGACAGTGGTCCCTGAGGACCAGGGTTGGGAAACACTGATCTATTAGGCCGCTGTGTCTTAGGAATTTTGTCACTAATTTAGATTTAATTTCTTCTCCACTTAGTAGATTCTTTATCCTCAGAGGTCCACCTTCATTGTTTTTTAATTTGTCTCTAATTTAGTTTCGGCTCTCTGTATGTTTACTACAATAGCAAATGACATGTTGTACTGTTGAGTCCAGTGTGGCCAGGCTTAATCGTGATACTGTTTTTTGATCTGTGCTTCTCATACTCACTATATTACATTTCCCTACTTTTTTCTGGATTTGATAAAGATGTCTTCCCTTCTTTTCTGTATCCCACTGGAGTTGCCATTCCTCTATGATTCGTGTTTTAATAATGGTGTGAATGGTACGTCGATGATGGATCTTTGTTGTAATGATTTCTTGGCATGATGGTCCACCAACTCATTTCCCTCCACCCCTCTATGTGCTGGCACCCAGAGGAATCTTGAACACAAAGCACTCATAAATGTCATAAACTATATCCATTCTTCCATTAGAGGACATAGATTTGACTGATGAGAGAGCTGGGAGTGAATATTATTCCTTTTTTGATCCTATTTTGTTCTATCCACTGTAGACTAAACTAAATTGCCAGCAATGTTTTTACATCTTTTCTCTATTTGGTTGATGTCCATCCATCCATTTTTTTTTTTTTTTTCTCCCGCTTATCCGGAGTCGGGTCGCGGGGGCAGCAGCTTAAGGAGGGAAGCCCAGACCTCCCTCTCCCCAGCCACTTGGGCCAGCTCCTCCGGGGTAATCCCAAGGCGTTCCCAGGCCAGCCGAGAGACATAATCTCTCCAGCGTGTCCTGGGTCTTCCTTTGGGTCTCCTCCCGGTTGGACGTGCCCGGAAAACCTCACCAGGGAGGCGTCCAGGAGGCATCCTAATCAGATGCCCGAGCCACCTCAACTGGCTCCTCTCGATGTGGAGGAGCAGCGGGTCTACTCCGAGCCCCTCCCGGATGACCGAGCTCCTCACCCTATCTCTAAGGGAGAGCCCAGCCTCCCTGCGAAGAAAACTCATTTCGGCCGCTTGTATCCGCGATCTCGTTCTTTCGGTCACTACCCAAAGCTCGTGACCATAGGTGAGGGTAGGAACGTAGATCGACTGGTAAATTGAGAGCTTCGCCTTTCGACTCAGCTATCTCTTCACCACGACAGACCGGTACAATGCCCCCATCACTGCAGACGCAGCACCAATCCGCCTGTCGATCTCACGCTCCACCCTTCCCTCACTCGTGAACAAGACCCCGAGATACTTAAACTCCTCCACTTGGGGCAGGACCTCGTCCCTGACCTGGAGAAGGCATTCTACCCTTTTCCGACTCAAGACCATGGTCTCGGATTTAGAGGAGCTGATTTTCATCCCAGCTGCTTCACACCCGGCTGCGAACTGCTCCAGCGAAAGCCGGAGATCACGTTCTGACGAAGCCAACAGGACCACATCATCTGCAAAAAGCAGAGACCTGATCCTTAGGCCACCAAAACGGATCCCCTCACCACCTTGGCTGCACCTAGAAATTCTGTCCATAAAAGTTATGAACAGAATCGGTGACAAAGGGCAGCCTTGGCGGAGTCCAACTCTCACCGGAAACGAGCCCGACTTACTGCCGGCAATGCGGACCAAGCTCTGACACTGGTCGTACAGGGACCTAACAGCCCGTATCAAGGGGCCTGGTACCCCATACTCCCAGAGTACCCCCCACAGGGCCCCCCGAGGGACGCGGTCGAACGCCTTCTCCAAATCCACAAAACACATGTAGATTGGCTGGGCGAACTCCCACGCACCCTCCAGGACCCCCCCAAGGGCACAGAGCTGGTCCAGTGTTCCACGGCCAGGACAAAAACCACATTGCTCCTCCTGAATCCGAGGTTCGACTATCCGACGGACCCTCCTCTCCAGAACCCCTGAATAGACCTTACCAGGGAGGCTCAGGAGTGTGATCCCCCTGTAGTTGGAACACACCCTGCGGTCCCCCTTTTTAAATAGGGGGACCACCACCCCGGTCTGCCAATCCAGTGGAACTGCCCCCGATGTCCACGCGATATTGCAGAGCCGCGTCAACCAACACAGCCCCACAGCATCCAGAGCCTTAAGGAAATCCGGGCGGATCTCATCCACCCCCTGAGCCTTGCCACCGAGGAGTTTTTTGACCACCTCAGTGACCTCAGCTCCAGAGATTGGAGAGCCCAACCCAAAATCCCCAGACTCTGCTTCCATCCTGGAAGACGTGCCGGTGGGATTGAGGAGGTCTTCGAAGTACTCGGCCCACCGATTCACAACGTCCCGAGTCGAGGTCAGCAGCACACCCTCCCCACTGTAAACAGTGTTGGTAGTGCACTGCTTTCCCCTCCTGAGACGCCGGATGGTGGACCAGAATCTCCTCGAAGCCGTACGGAAGTCTTGTTCCATGGTCTCACCGAACTCCTCCCATGCCCGGGTTTTTGCCTCTGCAACCACCCGAGCCGCATTCCGCTTGGACTGCCGGTACCTATCAGCTGCCTCCGGTTGATGTTCTCTTTCCATATTACTTTGGTATCAAATATTACTCCAAGGCATTGGAAACATTTTACTTGTTCCACCTCATTGCCATATATTTTCAGGTTATCCGTTTTAGTTTTAGTTCTGGTAAATACCATGCTTTTGGTCTTTTCTACTGAGAACTTAAATCCCCAGTCATAGGACCAGTTTTCAACTATTATAATTGCTTCTTGCAATTTCTTTTGAATATGTTTAATGTTTTTACTGCTTTTCCATAATGCCCCATCATCAGCATATAGAGCTTTTCCTACGTCATCGCCCACTTCTTGGAGAACATCATCTATCATGATAGAGAAGAGGATGGGGGTGATAACACTTCCTTGAGGGGTTCCATTCTCTACCTTATATCTATTTGAAAGAGTGTTTCCTACTTTTACTTGAATCTTCCTATCAGACAAAATATCTTTAATCCAATTATGTATTCTTCCTTTGATGCCTAATCTCTTTAGTTTTATCATGAAGCCATCATTCCACACCATGTCGTATGCTTCTTCCAAATCAAAGAACACTGCAACCACACTTTCTTTGTTTACTTGTGCTTTTCTAGTTTCTGCCTCAAGACACACGACAGGATCCATTGTGCTCCTTCCTTCCCTGAAGCCACTTTGATATTGGGACAGTAGTTTTCTACTTTCCAGTCTGTGACCATTCTTTCCATTAGTTTCCCTATATGTGATGTGAGTGCAATTGGTCTGTAGTTATCCGGAGAGTTGGGATCTTTCCCTGGTTTGGCAATTGGTACAACTATGGCTTTGATCCAATCACTCTGTAGCTTTCCCATCTTCCATATTTCTCTATACATTCCTAACAGTTTTTGTTTCATTTGTTTTCCTAAATGTTTTAGCATGATATAACAAATGTTATCTTGTCCTGGGCTTGTCACACCAGCTTTTGTCAATGCGCGCTCCAGCTCACCTGGAGTGAAAGCAGCATCTAATGTTGTAATTTCTGCATAATTTCCTCCTAGAATTTCATCATACTTTCTTTTAGTGTCCTCCCTCCGCTTTTGTCCTCTTTCGGATAGGTTGTCTGCGTTATGTATTTTAACAAATGTCTTTGCCATAATTTCTGCTATATCTTTGTTGGAAATGACTGTGTCATCACCCACTGTCAGCGCCGGGTATCTCCTTTCTCTTTGAATCCCTTTCATTTTTCTAATCATTCCCCACACATTACTTACTGGTGTAGTCCGTCCAATAGTTTCACAGTAACCTCTCCAGCTTTCCTTTTTCGCTGCTTTAATTGTTCACCTCGCCTCGGCTTGTAATCTTTTAAATTCTAATTTTAACCATATGGATCTTCCTTAGTTGTTTTAGACTTTTATTTCTAGATTTTATCGCTTTCTCACAGTTTTCTGACCACTACGGTACGTTTTTCTTTTTTAAAATTCCTGTACTCTTTGGTATTGATGCTTCCGCAGCTGTATATATCACGTTCTTGAATTTTTTTACTACTTCCTCTATATCACTTGTTATCTCTATTTTTAGGTGTCTTTCTTCACACACAGACTTGAACTGCTACTTTGAACAGCAACAATAGCAATATCATTGAATTGTTTGCTTGAGTTGTGATATTCATACACCAAAGGCTTCAAGACAAACCTATTTGTATATTTCATGCTTTTGTTGAAGGAACAGAATTTGTTTTGAGGTCATGTCCAGATCAGAGGCATGACATCTTCCTGAGCAGACACATGAACTTTGTTCTAGGTAGAAATATCAAAATGTGTTGCTATCAAGACCAGATACTGACCAATCAAAGGACACTTCTGCAACAGTCCCACCCCTAGAGTTTAAAAGGTCCTGCCACTGAGCAAAGGGTTGGACAGCTAAGTGCACCCCGGCCACCAGTGGGTTACATTCAAGACCACAGTGGATGCCAGTCTGACCGGAGGCTTTTCTGCACACAAATGGTTTGCTTGTGCTGCAGAAAAGCCTTTAGACTAAAGCCAGTTTTCCAACAGCAATGGGGGGGGGGGCTCGCGATTTTTACAGTTTACACCCCGTCATCACGTTGTGTCGTCTTTCTCTGTTGACCAGCCGCGTTGTTACCTGACGCCATCTGGCTCAATTTGCCTGACCAGAACAGAATTCCAGAGTCTAGTTGGCATATGTGTCTTATTTAGAAAATTTTTACTATTTTAAAATAACTGGTCCCGTGAACCGGAAGTAACATATTTGTTTTTAGCCAAATGGCATCAGGTAACAACACGACAGAACAACAGGCTATAACGAAGGAACAAGACGACATCACGCGTAGACAGAGCGAGAACACAGCCGGACGAGTTTTAAGGACTAATTAGCCTCTTTTATAAGACACACCATGCCGGCAAATCAGCGCAATATTACCGCAACGTGTTTCTTATGAACGCGCCATGGCGGCATCACGTTCCGGGAATTTTGCAGCATTCGTGCCGCCACGCTTGGTAGTAATATTGCGGTAATATTGCGGCTTCGCCGGTCTTATAAACGCACATTAAGCGTTGGCGCCACAGAGGGAGGTGTCATGACCATGTGATGAATTAATGCTGCGCTCCGGCCGGGAACTATAATGAAAATGAAAGTAAACACGTGCTTAAGTTTCACGTTTGTAAACAGAACCAGCTGAGATGATTAACTGGACCGATGCGGTGCTCCAGGAGCTTCTCTCCGTTAGATCTGCAGCTCAGATCATCTGACAGCTCACAGGGATGGTGGAGGACACACACCTGTAGCTGGTTGTTAAAATAAAAACTTAAGGAGTGCTGCTTCGATCACAATAAAAAGCAAGTTATGTCCAAAATACACGGAAGTCCGCGACAGTGCAGAGACCGCCCCCATACCTCCTTTTTGCCGCCATCACGGACATGATTGCGCAACATTACCGCCACGGTCTGAGCTCTTATAAACGACCTAACGCTCCCTGATGCCGCATCGGTGTTGCGGCAAATTGGCAGCATTGTTTTATAAAAGAGGCTATTGACAACAGCAACATATTTTTGGCACAATCTGAACTCCATAGCCAGAGCCATGGATGGAGTCCTGTGTGACTCAGG
>SSNS01000402.1:312940-340440 GCA_006937985.1 Aphyosemion australe | reverse complement strand
GAACATGCTAACTCTAAGCATGTTTTGGGGAAAACATGCTAACTCTAAGCATGTTTTGGGGAGAACATGCTAACTCCACACACAAATGGGAAGAACTTACCAAATGCTGCACTTAAATGTCCCAGCAGGGATTTGAACCTGCAACCTTCTTACTGGGAGGCAACAGTGCTACCAGCTGCAAATTGGTACAGGATTTCATTTCTATAGTTGTTGCCAGACTTGTTTTACAATGAATGAATGAATGAATACATAGATAGATTTTTCAGCTGTGGTATAATTATTGATATGTTTATTCGTTATTTCCTTTTTTCCATCAAGGTTAGACTATTACCCAATTATTTTATGTTTGTCTATTCTTAATGTGATCACAGGGTTGTTAACAAAAACAGATATGACGTTCATGACTAGTTTTTTATTTATAGTCTTTCATCATGTGATCCTGTGAAGGGAACAATTGGGGATCCATTACAGAGATTTTCTTTTACAGCACAGAAATATTCCAATTTCAGTGTTTTACAAGCTGTTTCTTTTGCATTAAACTCAGACCATCTACTGGAATCAAACTGTGCCTTTTAAAGGAGAATTTTAAACAAAAGTTTGACTTTTGCCATAGTTCTTGTGGAAAACAAATCAATGACATGTTTGTAAACCTTAGTGGATGCAGACCTGTGACCGTCTCCTTGCGCTGGGCAAAAAGGTTTGACTATAATGACTCCTCTAGTTGTCACTTCCCAGGTAGTGATTCCATGGGCCAGGGTCAGATGCTGGATGTTAGCTGGATTAGGACTCTTACCTTTAAGGTCAAACTGAAGGAAAAATGATTATTTGTCTTCTTTGCTCAGAGTTTTTATTCTTGCCGTTTTAGCAAGAATGTAAAAATCAAACCCTCAAGCTCAGACGGGTTTGAGTTATCAGCAGATTAGCTTACAGGTCATTTAGACTACAGCACTTTGAACAGCCTGTAAACTTCAGAGATGGGAGACTTTTGTAGTTTTGGCTTGCTTTTAGCACCCCCTAGTGTCTGTTAGTGAAACTCTCCTCCTTGCTGTGCGTTGGTCTTTTTAACGCCTTAATCTAACTGCTGAAATGTCTCCTCAGCCTTCATTAGTGTCTACAGGAGCGGTTCATCACTAAATCAAACAAATCAGCTGTGTTCATGATCTAAAACATGCAGGAGTCATGTCTCTGAGCTCTTGTGATTCAGAAAACTCCCAATGTTCACTCTGGTTTGACTCCTATTGTGGTCAGATGTTCTTTTAATTTTTTAGCTTAATCAGATAAAAGATTTCTTTGCTTCTTCTGAGGCTCCACCATGATAAACACGTTACAATAAATGCTAACCAGGTGCAGCCCGTCTGTCCTGAGGTGTAAGCATGGATTGCCGTAAAGCGTGACTTTGTGAGACTTAGGCTGGAGTTCCAAACGGGGTAACCTGCTCACAGTGGGTAGAGGGGTCTGGGTGGCCTTTCATTCACCCTGTAAAGGGCCATTTCAGCACATACTGGCTCAAGAACATGATTTAAACTATGAAAAAGTTGTGTAGTGTGGCTTTAAGGTCTCTCTGCTGACGAAGCCCTGGAGGAGCTCTGAACCAGGAGGCCTGTGCTCTCCTCTGAACTCGCTCACCTTTCTGAGACACTTTCTCTCTAAATAAATGCCTTTCTTCGCTAACATCAGTGGCTTACGTGCTGTTTACGCAGTCTATTGTTTTATGTTTTTACTGATTTTATCCCACATTTTTTTCCATTGATTTTTATCTTTTGGTCTCCAGCTGTGTTCAAAAGCTTTGTTATAAGCTGCTCATTGTCTCCTGGTGAAAGAACACCATGTTTAGAGTTTAATCTGAACCAGGGACATTTTAGCAACTCGTGCCTGATGCTAGACGCACACAGCTGGATGGTTTCCATGACAACACCTTCCCGTTTCCCTGTGTGTGCTACTCATTCCTGTCTCGTCTTTTTCAGGTCACTTTAGTTTGTTTTGTCGCTCCTTCCTTCTGTGATTTGCTGACATTGTGTTTTCTGAAATTCTGTCTAATTTTCCAGTCTGTCAGGCTGTCCTATTGCTGATAAAACACTTCGGACCCTTATGGCTGCCCACACAACTGAACTGAAGTATGTGTTTCTTTCTGACCTTTGACATGCTCACTACACTCTGTAGCTACAGCTCTGTCCATGCTTTCCTCTTGGTACTGTAAACTTATGCAAATATAGAAAAACTCCTCATTTCTGTACAGTTGACTTAAACTTATATAAATTGAAATCATTTAACCACGATGCCGAATCTTTCTGATGACTTCTGATTGCTGAGAGACTGTCTGCGTGTGCTTCAGGTGTCCAACTCCGGGCTGCGACGGATCCGGCCACATAACTGGAAACTATGCCTCACACAGAAGGTGGGACTCCTTTTAAATGTTTTACCTGCTGAAGCTTTTTTTTTCAGTTTGCTCTAGTCTGGTGTTGCATCAAAGAGGTGATGGATGTCCTCAATGGATGTTTGACAAAACTAGATTTAAATCATCCAGACTAAAAGTAAAAGGTTGGGCCTTAAAAGTCTCTTGGCCGAACACAAAGTCAGACTGAGAGAGTAAATAAATCCCTCAGCTTTGGTCTGAACACCACAGGTGGACCACTGCTGATGCTTAGAAAGAGGTGGAGGAGGACACCTGGAACAGCACAGGAGAGGAGGAGAGGGTTTGATGCAGCAGCTCTTCAGAATAATCTTGTAGGATGTTCTTCGCCCATGGTTGGTGTTTGGAGCAGAACCGAAGGCAGGAAGCTGCCTCTTTACCACATTCTCTGATTTTCTGACTGTAGCGTCCCTCTTTATCATCATTTCTTTCTTTGTCTTTCATCTTCATCCTCTCATCTTGCTCCTCTGCTGGCTGATGTTCTCCAACATCTGAATCGCTTTCATCCACAAACAAGTGGATCATGACCGCCCTCTTCACCTTTTCTAGAAGCATCAGGCTGAATCTCAGATGACATTTCTCCTTCTCCTGACTTCTTAATGCTCTGGTGCAAAGATGTATTAGAGAGTCGAGAGACTTCAGCTTCCTTTGGTTCATCAGCCGGAGGCTGAGAGCTCCTGGTAGGCCAACAGAAAAATCACAGTGTAGCAGGTTCCTCAGGGTTGTTGCAATGGTTTTAGAGTCTGAGGTTATTACCTCCAGAACTAACTTCTCCTCTGCTGTCACATGACTTTGTCAGTATCTTATCGATCTAGGTATTTCCTGATAGCAAAGCCTCCAGCTCCTGTAGGTAGTGCAGCACCCTGTCCTCTACCTTCTGAGCGTAGCGTTCCCCATGCTGCTACTCCATCTGGTTCTTGACATAACCTTCTAGTCTGTCCTTGATTATGGAGAGTGTTTGTGCCGGACTCTTAACTCTTAGTCAAGGTGGTTCTTCCTCATGAGGAACATTCTACATTGGCTACACTGATCTTGATACTGAGATATTGAGCAATCATACAGAAAGAGTGGAGTCCTTGGAGTTCTTTGAATGAATGAGATTTGAAAAACTTGGGACAACAAATAACTAAATATCACACCTAGCCCCTATGAGCTAACTTAGCTTAACTGCTGTGAGTTTAGGGCTGATGGGTTTAAGGCCCTTCAGTCAGAATTTAGAAAACTAATTCTATATAATTAGTTAGAATACGGTTATATTGAGATGAGTAAGAATCACATTTCAAAAGGAGTAACTTGTATTCTACAGCTCTTAACCGGTACTGCTAACAGTTTATTTATCACAAGAGTCGTCTCAAGGCACTTCAGAAAGTAAACGTTCCAATACAGTTCAGTTCATTAAGCCAATCAGTAAAAAGGTTTCCTATATAAGGAACCCAGCAGATTGCATCGAGTCACTGACTAGTGTCAGTGTGTTTTCAGCAATCCTCATACTAAGCAAGCATGTAGCGACAGTGGAGAGGAAAACTCCCTTTTAACAGGAAGACACCTCCAGAGGAACCTGGCTCAGCATGAGCAGCCATCCGCTACGACTCAGTGGGAGTTGACATGCTGCTGTTTGTAAACCTGACCCAGAAACAGGCTGGACCCAGAGAATCATGTGAAAGCGCTCTCAGTAGTCTAGTGTTGTTCTCAGGCTGTAAAGCTAATGTTAAAGTGTGGCCTTAAGAAACCATCACCATAAGCTAATTTTGCAGCATAACAAGGACACTTTCGTTGCCATTATTTTTATGTGGTAACACTTTCTCTGTTCTATTGCCAGTTTGTCAGGATGCCCTCGTGCAAAGAAAGGTGGAGTCAAGTCAACCCCAACCAAGGATGACAAGGAAGACTCGGAGCTGCTACGGTGAGAAGCCGTGGCGTTTCTTATTACCCAATTAATCGATGTACAACCTGTCTACACTGCTCTCTGCTCCTTTTAAGCATCAGATTCACAAAAGAAGCAGGACTGATTATCTGCTGGAACTAACGTGCCTCTAAAGGTCAGCAGGTTGCAGCAATTGGCCCTGGTTAGTGTCTGATCAGCGATCACGGGGTCAGAGTGATCTGCAGGTCTGAATGGATGAACGACAAAATCACTTCTAAAATGACTGGAGCTTGCTGAACTATTTACAACTTTAGCGTGTAAGCAAGGTCTAATGCTTGAACACAGGAAGTCTCGAGCTGACAGCAGAAGGAGGTTTTATTATATGGAGAATAATTATTAACTGTGGATGAGTCATAGCGTTGTTTTTTATTGTGCGTGTTATGAGTGTATGGTCACTATTGTTGTCATTATGCTAGCGCCGTGTTTTGATTGATGCTAGTCTCATAACAAGTCGTTTCCAGTGATGCCTCATGGTGCATGTCTCCAGGTGTCCTGTCCCTGGCTGTGACAGTCTAGGCCACATTAGTGGGAAGTATGCAACCCATCGCAGTGCCTATGGCTGTCCACTGGCAGCAAAGCATCAGCGGGAGGGTCTTCTTAATGGCACCCCTTTCTCCTGGAAGGCCTTCAAAACTGAGGGCCCGACCTGCCCGACGCCTGGCTGCGATGGCTCTGGTCACGCTAACGGAAGCTTCTTGACACATCGTAGGTAAGCATTGTTGGAATTTGTGTCTGCTCCAACCAATGGTGAAGAGACCAGTGATCAAACAACTCGTTATGTGTCTGTGGTGCTCGGGAAGGCTTAAGCTAGACTCCTAAACTCAGCGTGTGACCAAGGAACTTTTCTGGTCTTATTTATGACCCAATGTTTGACCGGGAGCAGCTAAACGCTTTCCCTCTGGAATCTGGTTTAAAGTTGAGATCATGTGTTTGGGTCATGTGTTTAATAATAGTAATAGATTAGGTTTAAAGTGCTTTTCAAGGCACTCAGAGTATCCATCACTTATTCACGCTGCTGGTGATAGTAAACTAAATTGTAGCCACAGCTGCCCTGGGTCAGCCTGACAGAGGTGAGGCAGCCATTTTGTGCCATCGACCCCTCCTACCACCACCAACACAAGTAAGGTGTAAGGATACAACAGCACAACTCCCAGGAAAGAGCTGGGATCAAACCAGCAACCCTCGTCTAGCTCCTGAGCTAAATGTTGTGGTCTGTTATGGTGAAGAAGAAGCTGAGCTAAAAAATGAAGCTTTCCTCAGCAGCAGCAGGTTCATGTAACCCTTGTGAATAAACAATAACAAACACCACACTGGATCTGTTGCAGTAATTATGTCCTTGGGCAAGGCATGTAACCTTCTTTCCTGCTGGTGGTGGTCGGAGATCAGGAACTTCAAGAAGAAGTTGGAAAGTGCTGCTGGAGTGTGGGGTAGATAACTGTTTGATTGGACTGTGAGGCGCTAGAACGTCTCTGCAGCTGTTGATACTCTGGAGTGTCGGCCAGAACGCTACTTTAAAGCCAGGATGGATATTCTGGTGTCATTGGTAGGAGGAATGGTTTTTAGATTTTTATCCTTTCTGTTTTATCATTTTAATCAATTTTTGTATCCTGCTTTTATTGTTTAATTGTTCTCTTTTATGGTTTTATATCATGTTCAGCGCCTTGGGCTTCCATAAAGGCAGTGGAAGGCACTATACAAGTAAAATTTGATTGATTGATTGAATGTCCCAACTTTGCAGACAAGGAAGACACTGAGATTATTTAACTCGTGTATTGAAGCATCTTCATAGTAAAATGGTGTACAACATTCAGTAGAAACAACAAAGCAGTAAATACAGAGACAGAGATGTGGTCTCTGCAAGCAGAAAGAATACATGTTATAACTAAACGTCATATAACAGATTCGCAGTTAAATACGGTTCCTCTCAAATTAGCAAACTTACACAACTCTAATCTGCACACTTAAACCAGTACATGCACTTAACACATACAGTTTGGGCAGCCTTGTCCAAATGTGCTTTAGCACCTCAAGCAGCTGTTTGTGCTGTGGGTGGAGAAAAGGCTTCCTCTGCATCACATGCAGCATCTCCTTGTGTAAAGTGCACCAATAGTTGAACGATGCTCAGTGACTCCACCTGCAGCAAGATGATGTTGTAGGTCTTTGGTGCTGCTCTGTGGGTTGACTCTGACTCTTCTCACCATTCATCACTTCTGGTTATCCCAGATTTTTCTTGCTCTGCCACTTGGAGCCTTACTTGAACTGTGCCTGTGGTCTTCCATTTCCTCAGGATGTTCCTAACTGTGGAAACAGACAGCTGAAATCTCTGAGACAGCTTTCTGTATTCTTCCCCTAAACCATGATGGTGAACAATCTTTGTTTTCAGCTCATTGAGAGTTGTTTTGAGACCCCCATGTTGCTGCTCTTCAGAGAATATTCAGAGAGGAGGGAAACTTACAATTGCCCCCCTTAAATACTCTTTCTCATGATTGGATTCACCTGTGTATGGAGGTCAAGGGTCACTGAGCTTACCAAACCAATTTTGAGTTCCAATAATTAGTTCTAAAGGTTTTGGAATCAATAAAATGACAAAGATTTCTATAAATCTAAAGGGGTACAGCCTAACTGTTTTGGTTTAAAGGGAGTGACCAATGATGTAGTGCTAAAATGGCTACTCTATCTAAATTTGAACAAGGCAACCGGTTTGGATAATCTACCGGCAAGGTTTCTTAAAAACGGTGTCAGGCTGATTTGTAGCTGTTAACACAATAGTAAAACTACCTTCTGAACTAAAAACTGCTCGAATTACCCCCCATCTACAAGAAAATTGCTAAGACTGAAGCAGGCAACTACAGACCAATATCCATTTTGAGCATTCTGTCAAAGGTCCTTGAAGGAATTGTCTATGAGCAGGTGAATCTCTACTTAAATGATAAGAAACTTTTGTACGAGTTACAATCAAGTTTTCAGTCACAGCACTCTAAAGAAACTTGCCTCATTCACCTACTGGACTTTGTTCAGTTTGAGCAAGACAAAGGCAATTACACTGGAATGACAGTACTACAGTAGATCTATAAAAATAAGCCTTTGATACTGTGGCCCACAAAATTCTTTTAGAAAAATTAAGGGCCTTGGGATTTAATGAACCCACCACTGAGTGGTTTAAATCATATCTGGATGAGAGGCTGCAGTCAGTGGAAGTGGGCGGCACATTGTCAGGGTCTGCTACAGTTACTTGTGGGGAACCACAAGGCTCAATATTGGGACTCCTCCTATTTCTAATTTATGTGAATGACATGCTCTCAGCGGTAAATTGTAAACTACTGTTGTACGCTGATGACTCTGCTCTAATGGTTCTGGCAAAACCCAGCAGACATCCAGCAAACCTTGTCCTCTGCACTCCAAAAAAATACCAGTAAGTCCTCACACCTGCCAAATGCAATCAAATCTGAGGGCATTGTTGTCTCAGATAAAACTAAAATGGTAAATTCCTTCAATAATCACTTTATCAAGTCTGGTCATGCCCTTGCTACAGCTTCACCCACCTCTGGGGTCTCTGACCTCCACTCAGCTATATGCAATGATTCCCTCCCCGCAACCAATTCCTGTTTCTCCATTCAGGTAGATGAGGTACTTGACGAGTTACTCAGCCGGACTGGATACTCTTGACCCTTTCTTTCTGAAAATTGCAGCACATGTTATTGCTGCACCTATTACCCATCTATTTAATCTGTCCATACAAACTGCTGCATTTCCGCAGGACTGGAAAATTGCATCTGTTACTCCAGTTTTTAAAGGGGGAGATCATTCAGACCTAAGCTGTTATAGGCCTATCTCTATGTTGCCTTGCCTCTCTAAAGTCATTGAAAAGTTAGTCAACAAACGGCTAACTCACTATCTGGAATCCAGCAGTATTATTACCCCCATGCAGTCCGGCTTCAGAACTGGCCATGGATGTGTCTCTGCAACACTTAAAGTGCTAATGACATCATATGTGCCCAAGACCGGACTAACCATACGGGCAACTGGGCAATTGCCCAGGGGCCCATGACCTCTAAAGGGCCCAGGGCAGCAAGGGCTTTTGCGCTGCACAGAGACGCTGCGCTGCCTATGACTTTGAACGTGAGTTGAGAGCGGTTGAGAGTCAGTCTCATGCGGACACTGACCAATGAAGAGAGGGCCTCAAGTTAAGAACCTCTCCTCATTGGTCAGTCCGCATGAGGTGGGTCAAAGGTTACGCTGCCGAGCGGGTTACGTGGCGTCAGGAGTTGCAACTACAGAAAAAAATCAGACATGGAGAAGCTAAGTGGCAGCGCAAAGCGGAAATTAAAAAAGGAAAAGGACATCAGAAACACAGAAAATGTAAAGTTTATACCTAAAATATGTCATTTCTTCACTCATGTTAATGTTGCTGATAGTTCTGTTAAGTCGGCTTCCGTCAACGACGAGGACAACTCAGCTTGCCAGGACTTCTCTACACCGCCGCCAGCTTACGTTTACAGCCCAGAGAGCGAAGAGCCAGCAACAACTTCAAGCAACAAACCAGAGGCAGCAAGTCTGATCGTTGAGGGAAGCGGTGGTGGCGGGTCTCCAGTCTACTGCCACCTGAGCCGCTTGTCGAGTCAGCGAGCAGCTCCTGCATCTCAACGCCTCTACTCCCTGGGGATCCTGCACTGTGAGCGCCGTTACAGAGCGGCTCCGGGAAGAAGCGATTTACCGAGGGCCTGCAGCTTTCCAGAACCGGGCCGCCAAGTATCCTGCATCGGTAAGGGAGTCTGCTCTTGGCCTTTTGTGCTCACTGCTTTCATATGTTGGAACTCTACGAGAACAGTTTTCAGAGTTCTAAGAATCAGCACGCTTGGTCAGTGTGACACAAAACTATCAGTTTGACACTCAACGTGTGAGAAAAAGAAAGAGATTTGCAGATGAGTCTGCTGATGACAGTGAAGTAGCTTTTAATGATGGCAGTCAGATATTTAAAGTTGGAACATATTACGTCATCATTGACAGACTTTGTTCATGCCTATCTAAGCGCATAGAAGCCTACACACACGTGTGTGACCTCTTTGGGGTTTTATTTGAGAGGGACTGTGATGATTGTGATGACTGTGTAGGAGCTGCTAAGCTGAGCTCCACTTATCCAACAGATCTGGATAGCTCCTTGTCACATGAACTTATTCAGTTCAAGCACTTTGTGCAGCACGAGACTTCACCTGTACAGCTGCTGAGCCCTTGACAGACATGGACTTAAGACAACATTTCCAAATGTTTATGTTGCACTAAGAATGTTTTTAATCTTACCTGTGTCTAACTGTGAGGGCGAGAAGTCATTTTCTGGTTTGAAACGGGTTAAAAATGAGCTGAGGACTACAATGTCTCAAGCCCTTTTTATAAGACACACCATGCCGGCAAATCAGCATAATATTACCGCAATGTGTTTCTTATGAACGCGCCATGGCGGCATCACGTTGCGGGAATCTTGCGGCATTCGTGCCACCACGCTTGGTAGTAATATTGCGGTAATATTGCGGCTTAGCTGGTCTTATAAACGCACATTAAGCCTTGGCGCAACAGAGGGAGGTCTCATGACCATGTGATGAATTAATGCCGAGCTCCGGCCGGGAATTATGTTGAAAATGAAAGTAAACACGACCATAAGTTTAGTTTTTGTGAACAGAGCCAGCTGAGATGATCATTTGGAGCGATGCGGAGCTCCAGGAGCTTCTCTCCGTTAGATCTGCAGCTCAAATCATCTGACAGCTCACAGGGATGGTGGAGGACACACACCTGTAGCTGACTGGGGAAAAAACCTTAAGGAGCACGGCTTCGATCGCAATAAAAAGCAAGTTATGTCCAAAATACACGGAAGTCCATGACAGTGCAGAGACCGCCCCCATACCCCCTTTATGCCGCCATCGCGTAATCTTTTATAAAACGGACATGATTGCGCAACATTACCGCCACGGTCTGAGCTCTTATAAACGACCTAACGCTCCCTGATGCCGCCTCGGCGTTGCGGCAAATTGGCGGCATTGTTTTATAAAAGAGGCTAGAGACACGGCTCTCTGCACTTTCTCTCTTAGCCATGAACATGAACTTGTTAGTGGCCTTGATTTTGAAGATATTATACATCAGTTTGCACAAAGTCCAGAAAAAAGCCATCATAAGATGTGTTTGCCAAATGAAGGCATTTCAAATTCAAACATGCACTTCATTATTTAGGGTTATTTCTGTCTTTTCTTCAGAGAAATTGACAGATTTCTAAATGTTTATGTAGCACTAACATGTTTAACTGGTTAATGGTGCTGTGACATGTTGTTGTTCTATGTTAAAACAAGTTAAAATGAGCTGAGGACCAAAATGTTTCTTGATGTGTTGTCTGTGCTCTTCTGTGATAGCTCTATCAATTCAATACATTTCTATTGGGAATAAGTGTTGTTAAATAAATGATGGTTTGAAAGTGGTTGCTTCTTTATTCATTTTTGTGAAAATGGAGGACACGTCCCTCCCTCCCAATGTAGTGGGTCAGTTTTACCAGATTATACAGATGCTGATGATGTTTTCATAGCATCATGTGTGTGAATGTCTTTGATAGGGGACATGGTAGTGTACTTGTAGTTATATGAGCATTAAATATTTGTAAATCAAAATACACCTGATGACAGTTAATATTTGAAGGATTGAGTATATTTACTGTATATTACAGTAATATATTCTGTATATGACCATATTATGGCGATCCTGGGGTCGTGATGGTGGGGCCCTAGAATATTGTTGCCCAGGGTACAACAAAGTGTTAATCTGGCTCTGTATGTGCCATTGAAAATAAGGAATTTTGTGTGGCTGTGTTTGTTGACTTGGCTAAAGCCTTTGACTCTGTAGACCATAACATCTTATTTAGCAGGCTCAAACATATAGGACTTTCTCAGGCATCCGTGGCATGGTTTAGAAGTTATAGCTTAGGGTACGCAAACAGTGACTACGTTTACATGCAGCCAGTATTCAGGTTATGAACGGGTTAAGGTCAGTATTCGGGTTTCTGAAACATTCAGAATAACCCGTTTACATGCACAAATAGAGAGAGTTACCCCAGTATACATGGAACGTTTAATATCCCGATTACATAGCGTCAGGACCAGGACGTACGGGCTACGTTAGACGCAATACGCGTCATTTCCTGTTTTCTTCTTGTATCCAAAGACGACAACAGCAGCAGCACGCAGATAATGGATCGTTCGGAGCTAATAGTGATCGCCTTTGTTTGCGTATTGGTGCTGTTACTGACCTGGTTTCTTCATCGCTCCAAAAATGTGGTGTGCTTCATTTCGCCATGTTGAACTCATGTTGAACTCTTTGTGTTCACTTCTGGGTTACTGGTGCATACAAGAACTCAAAAGACCAAGATTCCTTGTGAATAGAACATGCGCAGAGCGCACCTTTTGAAAGGGTTATGCCGATACGCGTTTACATGACCTGATATTCGGGTTAGAAAAGGGTTACCCCAGGGGTAATAACCCGGTTTTTAAAAACTCGGTTATGAGCATAACCGGGTTTTTGCCGGTGTTTACATGGCCTTGTGGAACCGGGTTATTGCAAATAACCGGGTTTTGAACGGGTTATTGGCTGCATGTAAATGCAGTCAATGAGAACAGAAGGTTACCAATCTGCTCCTCTACCTCTAACTATGGGCGTTCCTCAAGGGTCAATACTGGGCCCAACCTTATTCAAAGTCTATATCAATAACATTATTCATTCTGTTGACAGTTCTCATATACATTTATATGCGGACGACACCATTTTATATGCATGCAGTTCTTTGAATGCAGCTTTGTCCTCCTTGCAGCACAACTTTAATTGTCTTCAACATGCCTTCTCCAACCTTCACCTTCATTTAAACACCAGTAAAACAAAGTTCATGATCTTCAACCGTAACTTACCGCAATCAACTTGCCACTCTAGTATTGTTTCCCTGGATGGTACAGAACTACAACTTGTCAGTTCCTATAAGTATCTGGGTATCTGGCTTGACAGCACACTTTCATTTGACATTCACATTAATTCATTACTCTCTAAAGTCAAGTCAAGAATTGGGTTTCTATACCGCAACAGGTCATTCTTTACTCATTCTGCAAAGCAAACCTTGGTCAAAATGACAATCCTTCCCATCTTAGATTACGGTGACATCATTTATAGGACTGCTTCCAAAAACCTTCTTCATAAACTCGATGTCATTTATCACTCAGCAATCCGTTTCGTCATTGGTGCCCCTTTCACTACTCATCATTGTGATCTGTACTCACTCGTTAACTGGCCATCACTCCATTCCTGCAGGTTGTTACATTGGTATCAATTTATATACAAATCAATCATCGGTAGAACACCGTCATATCTTCACTCATTACTCATCACTTCCAACAACCAGCACATTTTACGTTCCAGTAACCTAATCTCTATGGTTATTCCCAAAGCTCGCACCTCCTTTGGCTGCTCCTCATTCCAGTTTGCTGCTCCCAACGACTGGAATGAACTGCAAAAATCACTAAAGCTCACTACCTACGTTCCATTATCTACCTTCAATAATTCATTGCATTCAATAGTTTCTGATCAATGAGCCTGCTTCTGAGTACTTAGATTGTTTTAAGTCTGTTTTGATGGCTTGTACATATTATATATGACAACAGTCCTTTGTCTTTATGTCTAGCTGTTTTATCTTGTATTTTTTTGTACCTTATTTGTTTTTCTTTGGTGTAAAGCTAACTATGTGTCTGTTGCTGCTGCCTCTAGGTCAGATCATCGTTGTAAATGAGAATGAGTTCTCAATCAACTCATCTGAATAAATAAAGGTTAAATAAATAAACTCGAGTCAGCCAGAGAATGGTTGATTGTTGATCAATCCTGCTTGGATCTAAACCGCAACTCATTACATAGTGGATACGGTTATCAGGAAGTCAATATCAAAATTGAAATTCTTGTACCATCAAGGCTGGACCTCAAAACATAAAAACACCTGGCATCTGTCCTTATACAGTGTCATATGGATTATGTCAGTTGTGCCTGGTACTCAGGTCTTACCAGGCAGAACCATAGGAGGCTTCAGACAGTGCAGAACACAATAATTTGCTTCCTCCTCTCTGCTCATCCGCAAACTCATACAGGTCTATCAGAATTCAAACTAGTCAACATGTTGCCAGTGGACCTCAGAGTTCAGCAGCTTAAATTGAACCATATGTTCAATGCTGCCAATAAGAAACCGCCCCCATATACGTATATTTAATGCCTTCAAGTTTAATCAGTCAGATCATAACACAAGGTCCAGTAACAGATCCTTGATCATCCCTCATGTTCGCTCCTTCGGTGCGACTACATTTACCTTGGCTATAGCCAAACTTTTCAATGAACTACCAAAGGAAATCAGGGTCTGTCAATCAAAGTTGGTTATTCCAAAAGCTGGCCCAAAAAGACAATGTCTTTGTATATTTCTAGATCCAGTCTATTCTTAGCCTATTAACCCTTTTACAGTAGCTTTTATCCTCTTAACTCTAAAGTTGTCATTCTTAGGCACTGATGTTCTGTATCATACTACGTATCTTAACTGTGTATAACTGTGTTTTTATGGAAACAAGTGTTCCACACTTTTTTGTGCAACCCTGTATATTTAATGTTTTATGTCATAATATGATACATAATTGTATTGTTTTATTTGACAAAATAAATTTTTTATGCAAATAAAAATCAATCAATCAATCAATCACCATGTTGGTCTGCAATCCGGCTCTGCATCATCATGCATTAGGTTAGACTGCCCTCTGGTGGGTGAGCAAGGAAACCTTAATAATCAGGAAACCACATTACTTCAAAGGCACATATATAATAACCTAACGCCTTTTTTACATGGAGAGATGGGTGTCTGCGTTTCCCTCCCTCCAGCCAGGAATAACCAGACTGTTATTTTGGTTAATGTTAACGGCAGGGGCAATTCTAGGTTTAAAGGTTTAGGGCTGCTAAGCACCCAGAGAGCTACCCGGCCAGGCAAGAGCAATTTCACTGTTTTGTACATTTTAACACAATTTCATTCCCATATTTGTGAAAGAAAAGAAAAAATGTTTTCACAAATCAAATCAATGTTTCACAACTCACAAACAATGTTTAACAGATTCTGCTATCAGTGTAGAGCAGGGGTGTCAAACTCACACTGGGCCAAAATGAAAAACTGGGACGAGGTCGCGGGCCAAACTCAATATTTTACTGCACATTTTCCTTTATCTCCAGATATGTATTGTTGAACCTTTTCATTTGGAAACAGACTTATTTTTGCATAAACACTGAATCTGGAATAACCAAATGACACACGAGCAAGTAAATGTGAAATAAAACTCACATCATTATGTTGTTTTATTCTTTTATTCCTTAAAATGTGTATATATGCAGCATTTTTGTATTTTTAATATTTGAGTATTTTGAATCTTTTAAGAATTTCTGTTTTCTTGTTCTATACTCTTCATTCTTATTTTTCCTCTCCTGCTTTGCTCCTGTAATGAATGTAACTGCTGCTGTGACACCAACATTTCCCCACCGAGGGACAATAAAGGGAGTCTCTATTCTATTTCTATCTGTTCCTTTATTACTGAATGTTAAATCCCTTTTCACAGGCCAACCACAAGAAACAAAAAATAGTACATTTTCCTACAATGAAAATGCAATAGTGACACGCTGCAAAGCACTATGGGATTTGTATTAGCTGCAAATGCGCCAGCGGGCCAATTCTAATAGATACAGTGGGATGCGAAAGTTTGGGCAGCTTTGTATAAATCATTACGATAAAACAATCAGTTAAATCTATCATATAGGAGACACACACAGTGATATTTGAGAAGTGAAATGAAGTTTATAGATTTACAGAAAGTGTGCAATAATTGTTTAAACTAAATTAGACAGGTGCATAAATTTGGGCACCACAAAAAGGAATTTAGTAGATCCTCCTTTTGCAGAAATAACAGCCTCTAAACGCTTCCTATAGCTTCCAATGAGTCTGGATTCTGGTTGAAGGTATTTTGGACCATTCTTCTTTACAAAACATTACTTGTTCATTCAGGTGTGATGGTTTCTGAGCATGGACAGCTCTCTTATTCACAACAGATTTTCAATAATATTCAGGTCTGGGGACTGAGATGGCCGTTCCAGAACGTTGGACTTGTTCCTCTGCATGAATGCCTTAGTAGATGTTGAGCAGTGTTTAGGGTCGTTGTCTTGTTGAAAGATCCTTGTTTTATTCTCCTTTTTATTAGTTTTGTCTGGATGGACCATCTCTTTAATATTTGTGACAATCTTATCTTTCAGTCTGTCAGGTTGTCCGCGAGCATCAGGGAACAAGAAAAAAGCAAAATTCCCTGGAGACGAGTTTATAACTGCAAAGATCAGAGCCAGTGATGGTGAGAAAAGAGCACCATTTTAATGTGTGTGCGTGCGTGTGTGTGCGTGTGCGTGCGTGCGTGCGTGCATGTGTGTGCGTGCGTGCGTGTGTGTGCGTGCGTGCGTGTAGTAATTTGGTTTTTCTTCACGTTATATGTGTTCCTCCTGTTTCTCAGTTCTGGATAACGATGAGGACATCAAGCAGCTGAACAAGGAGATCAACGAGCTTAACGAGTCCAACTCAGAGATGGAAGCGGACATCGTTGACCTCCACACTCAGGTGAGCTCAGGTCTCTGCACACAGCCTCCATCTGACTGAAGGAAACCTGAAAAAACAGATAAACCACTCTGGTTGTGTTTCTGTTATCTAGATTTCTTCAATGGAGAAAAACCTGAAGAACATGGAGGAGGAAAATAAACAGATAGAAAAGAGGAATGAAACTTTGTTTCTGGAGCTTTCTGGTTTGAGTCAGGCTTTGATTCGCAGCTTGGCCAACATTCATCTGCCTGCCATGGTGAGTAAACCAAAGACCTCTCACAGCACCTCAACTTTACTTTAAAATCAAGTTAAAAAATGTCTTTACCAGTGCTGGAATGGGTTCACAGTGTTCCGCAGGGAGGAATAATCCAAGACATGTTATACTGCAACAGTGTCTAGTGATAATGTCCTTGTACGCAAGCCTGAACACAGAGTGAGTGCTAGAGATTCAGTCACTGCTCCAGCCTGTCCATCCTGAGGTAAGCTTCATCTCCTCATGCTGGTCACGCCTGTGAGGAGGAGGAGCCAAGCTAGTGACCAGGATGAGGAGGAGGAGCTTAGCTGGTGAGCAGCATGAGGAGGAGGAGCCTAGCTGGTGACCAGCATCAGGAGGAGGAGCTTATCTGGTGATCAGCATCAGGAGGAGGAGCCTAGCTGGTGACCAGCATGAGGAGGAGGAGCCTAGCTGGTGACCAGCATCAAGAGGAGGAGCTTATCTGGTGACCAGCATCAGGAGGAGGAGCCTAGCTGGTGACCAGCATGAGGAGGAGGAGCCTAGCTGGTGACCAGCATCAGGAAGAGGAGCCTAGCTGGTGACCAGTATCAGGAGGAGGAGCCTAGCTGGTGACCAGCATCAGGAGGAGGAGCTTAGCTGGTGACCAGCATGATGAGGAGGAGCCTAGCTGAGGACCAGCATCAGGAGGGCCGTTTCTCAATACTCAAAGACGCTAGTACGTTCTTGTGTACTTGACAAGTGTGTTTTTGGCTAGGACACCAGAAAGTCCGTTCTGCCGAGTACGGGAGGACGAGGACGGCATTTGGAACAAGCGAACTTCTTTGCGTCACGGCAACAAGTGCTGCTTGTTGCTACGGTAAAAAAAACGACCTGACAAAAAAATAAGTCTAGTCTGTTCCTTAAATAACAAAAAAACAATGAAAACGTATTATTTGTATTATATTTGGTCCACTTTTGATCAAAACTGATAAAATACCAGTATTTCCTGCTGTTAAATGAAGAAAAATGTTTCTTTTTCATCAAAACAAAGCAATGATGCTTTTATTTTGATAGTGGGTTAGCTCATTAGCATTTTGAGGGATCGTGAAGAGTCTGAAAGAAAAAAAAACAAATACACAGCAAATTTTACAGGTTATACGCAATTATTTACAATAACAGACAACTTTATATTGATTTATGTGTATTTCTGATATAAAACACAACAGTTATGAGCTTTCTCCTCTGCCGTTCGGAGTATAACAGTTAGCGGCGCAGTGCATTATAGGAAACTTTGCTGTCCCAAGTCCGCAGAAGGACGCATCAGTGCATCCTCGATACAATGGGCGGAGCAGAGGCGGAGCCAGACATTCTATTCACCCGGGGCTTAGCCCTGAAGTCCGGGGGAGGGGGGGGGGTTCAAACTATAATGAATGTGAACAAGACATATTAAGCACCAGAAGTGTTAATGGATCAAAATCAGGGCTTCTGGACTGGACCAGAATCAAAACAAGATGATGGTCTTTGCTCCTGACTTTCGCTACACTGGTAAATCCTCTTTATTATGGCAACATGCGATTTCGCTTCTCATCCTCATAGCTGTCTATTGTTCCTTAACGAGCTGAAACTACCTATGAATAACCCTCCTCCCTACCCCATCAAGCCCTATTGTGTTGGACTAGTTGATTTGATTAGATGCAGGAGGAGAAACCAGAGGAGAGGAATAAAGAAAGCCATGTATGTCTAGGGTGACCAGATGTTCCGCTTTGTGCGGGACAGTCCCGCATTTTCATCACTTTTCACACGTCCCGCAAATTGAGACTTTTGTCCCGCATTATTGACAGTCTCCCGTTTGGAGTTTCAACTTGCATAAACTGTGTGGAGAGAGCTGCCTGTTGCTGTCAATCGAACCAGGAGGCGGGACTTTAACGCAGGTCCGGAGCGCGTGGCGCGCGCACCCGAACCACCTAAGCAGAAGCGTCAGCGAACACAGAGTAAGGATGAGCGCGGTGGAGGTGCTGTTAGAATAAACTTGTGGTTAAAAGTGTTCAGAGAGACTCTGTCAAGAGTCTTTGTGTTTTAGGAGCCATTTTTTGTGTCACGGCGCTGAGCGCGATATGAAAAAATGCTGGTCAGAAGCAGGTTTCCCATTTAGACAGGTCCCAAATGAGTTTCTAACACACGGTGCTGGAGTTCAATTCAATTCAGTTTATTTCTATAGCGCCAAATCACGACAAGAGTCGTCACAAGGCACTTCACAAAGTAAACATTTCAATACAGTTCAGTTCATTAAGCCAATCAGTAAAAAAGTTTCCTATATAAGGAACCCAGCAGATTGCATCAAGACACTGACTAGTGTCATTGTGTTGTTTTGTTTCAGATACAAGCTAAACTCTTAAAGTACATTAAACAAATACTGAGAGAATTAAATGGGAGCCTTTATTACTTTTTCTCAGAATTTGGAGGATAAAGGTAATTCTAAGAAACTCTATTAGATCTGAATATCTTCAGATTAAAGTTAGTGATGTTTTTTTTCTCCCATAAATATTTACTAAAAAAGATTTGTTGTCATTTTTGAAAAAACAAGAAATAAATAGTATGGATATATGTTGGTTTTATTGGAAAATTAATTAAAAACAAACAGATATTAAAAAAATATTACTGGTGCTTTTACAGTCATGCTGTTGAGGAAAATATTCAATGAAAACTCTGAAAAGCTGCTTAATCCTACATTTTTTTTATTGTGGGCCTGTATATATTTGTAAAATGAATTAATGGGTTTAAAATCAATTTAGCTAAAGTTATTCAGGAGAGGAACCGTGAAATACAAAGAAAAAAGCTTTTGCTGTTTGCTTGTTCAAGTTGAATTCAAATAGAATATACATGACATATATGCTGATAATAATAATTATAGTAATCTTATGTATATTTAACGGTGATGTTGGAGAACAGACTTTAAAAAAATTTTTTTGACTTTATCTCATTGCATTCGAATTTTACATTGTCCCACATTGAGTAGTCTCTGTCCCACATTTAGCGAGTTGGGATCTGGTCACCCTATCTATGTCAAACAGGAAAGACCTGAATTAAGCAGAGGGGGTCTTCAGGTTTCACCTTTCTAGCACCTACAATGAGCCTGATTTTTAAACAGTTTCAGTCTAGGTCACACCTGCCCACATCTAATCAAAACAACCAGTCTAACACAATACGGGCTAACGACGTTGACGACTCCTCGTAGGGTAGGGAGGAGGAACATTCATTGGTACAAAGACTGAGAACTTTCACCAGCAACTAGCCTAGTTGTGCTAAAACACTGCATGACTTACTATATCTGGGATTAGTATATTTAGAAATCATTTAGTTTAGCCATAGCAGGTAGAAACTGAAAATAAAAAAAGGCACACAGCTACTCAGACTATCAATACTTTTCCTGGATTTGTTTCTCCTTGGCGGTTCTCTAATGAATAGTTTAGATAACTCGAAATTATTTGAAAAATATAATTAATTAATGAAATTTTATTTTGATACGGGCTGTTAGGTCCCTGTATGACCAGTGTCAGAGCTTGGTCCGCATTGCCGGCAGTAAGTCGGGCTCGTTTCCGGTGAGAGTTGGACTCCACCAAGGCTGCCCTTTGTCACCGATTCTGTTCATAACTTTTATGGACAGGGTTTCTAGGTGCAGCCAAGGTGGTGAGGGGATCCGTTTTGGTGGCCTAAGAATCAGGTCTCTGCTTTTTGCAGATGATGTGGTCCTGTTGGCTTCATCAGAACGTGATCTCCGGCTTTCACTGGAGCAGTTCGCAGCCGGGTGTGAAGCAGCTGGGATGAGAATCAGCTCCTCTAAATCCGAGACCATGGTCTTGAGTCGGAAAAGGGTAGAATGCCTTCTCCAGGTCAGGGACGAGGTCCTGCCCCAAGTGGAGGAGTTTAAGTATCTCTTGTCTTGTTCACGAGTGAGGGAAGGGTGGAGCGTGAGATCGATAGGCGGATTGGTGCTGCATCTGCAGTGATGCGGGCGTTGTACCGGTCTGTCATTTTTTTTTTTTTATCTTCTTCTAATTACCTTTTGAGTGATGTTGCTGCTGTGACAAGTGAATTTCCCCACTGAGGGATCAATAAAGTCTATTCTATTCTATAGAGCCGAAAGGCGAAGCTCTCAATTTACCGGTCGATCTACGTTCCTACCCTCACCTATGGTCACGAGCTTTGGGTAGTGACCGAAAGAACGAGATTGCGGATACAAGCGGCCGAAATGAGTTTTCTTCGCAGGGTGTCTGGGCTCTCCCTTAGAGATAGGGTGAGGAGCTCGGTCATCCGGGAGGGGCTCAGAGTAGACCCGCTGCTCCTCCACATCAAGAGGAGCCAGTTGAGGTGGCTCGGGCATCTGATTAGGATGCCTCCTGGACGCCTCCCTGGTGAGGTTTTCCGGGCACGTCCAACCGGGAGGAGACCCAAAGGAAGACCCAGGACACGCTGGAGGGACTATACCTCTCGGCTGGCCAGGGAACGCCTTGGGATTCCCCCGGAGGAGCTGGCCCAAGTGGCTGGGGAGAGGGAAGTCTGGGCCTCCCTCCTTAAGCTGCTGCCCCCGCGACCCGACTCCAGATAAGCGGATGAAGATGGATGGATGGATGGATGGATGGATGGATGAAGATGGATGGATGGATGGATGGATGGATGGATGGATGGATGGATGGATGGATGGATGGATGGATGGATGGATGGATGGATGGATGGATGGATGGATGGATGGATGGATGGATGGATGGAAACTTTATTTTCTTACAATATATTCTTTACAACATACTTTTTTCCATTCTTGTCTGGTAAGTTATTTTTATTTTAGTCTTTCTTACCTCCTTTCTCTCTGTAACTTCCCACCAAGCAAAATTCATCAGTCCACAAGCCAAACAACTATGAAAAGAACTTTCTCTTGTGAGATCACGTGGCTTCAGGTGAAGTGGGTGTCTGGCTTAGATGTAACTTGACTTTAAACCAGAGGCTTTAGTTCCCTCCCGCAGCCACCGCGCTGCCCCTCCCCCTCCCCCGCTTCGCCCATGCATCACAAAAGACCCGGGGCTTTTGAAAAAACAACCGGGGCTTAAGTCCCCTAAGCCCTGCCCCCGCTCCGCCCCTGGGGCGGAGCAAGAACATATCCAGGAACTTTGAGCGAACTTGCCATTATATGTACTTAGGATTGGAACAGTACTTGGACCATCGTTGATGACGTTTCACAAGGACGGGAGTACACAAGTACAGACAAGTACGCATATTGAGAAACGGCCAAGGAGCCAAGCTAGTGACCAGGAGGAGGAGGAGCTTAGCTGGTGACCAGCATGAGGAGGAGGAGTAGCGTAGCTGGTGACCAGGATGATAAGGAGGAGCTGGGGCGCACTGACGGAGGAGAGGCTGCCAAACACAGGCACCACCAGTCCCTCCCACCACCACCAGCAGGCAAGGCGGGTTAAGTGTCTTGCCCAAGGACACAACGACAGCAACAGACTGAGCGGGACGCAAACCTGCAACCTTCCGATTGCAAGGCGGCCACTTAACTCCTCTGCCACCATCGCCCTAATTAATTGTAAGAAAATGTAAGATTTGTGTGTTTCATCCTGATAACTGTGGAAAAGTTATGTCAGCCACCAAGAAACTCAGAACAAGAGTGAGAACCAACTGGAGAACATTGCGGATTATAGGATATTATGGGATATGAACCTGACAAGTTCTACCTGGTGATAAAATTGGGAAATCAGCCTTTCCATGGATTTCAGATCATTGTTGTGATATCTAATGAGTGATGGGTTGTTTGTGTTCAACAGGAGCCCGTGTCAGAGCAGAGCTTTGACAGCTATGTGGACACGTTGACCCACATGTTCACCAATAAAGACTGCTACCAGAACCCTGAAAACCGGGCTCTGCTGGAGTCCATCAACAAGGCGGTGAAGGGCATTGAGGTCTGAAGGACGGAAGAAGACAACTTTTGTTCCTTAAATATTGTGTGATTATATCCTCTGTTTTGGGTTTTAGTCCTCTGTTACTTGCATTAGATTTGGGTTTGGTGTATAAGGCTGTGTGACAGCAGTAGTGTGAGCAGATGTGTGGATGTTAAAAGTGTGAAAACACACTGGAGTCAGACCAGTGAGGGGATGTGGTGTAGCCATACACGAGCAGTGGAAACAAACCATGGAGAGCAGGAACCAGCCGGAGCGGGCTCTCCCAGGAAACATATCCCACTTTTATGGAATAATGTTGATAGTATTCTTCATGAGCATAGTGGTGTTTACCTCCCTAACCCAGGTATAGCTTCATTTATAGATGTGGAATTATTTATGTCTTGTTCAAATGTTGGTTAAATAACTAACTCTGCTGCAATATTTTATGTTAACAATTTATTATTTATTATATTTTTCATTTTTTTCTAAACCCTGTCAAAAAAGATTTTAATCAATAATCAATGGAAGAGGAGCACTTTCACGGCACCACTGAACAAAGAGTAAATATTTTAAGATATCAACTATGAATTGTTTTATATGTTTTATTTATTTAAAGTACTGGGATTTTTTTATGTGCAAATATTTTGTAACTAACAGTTTTAAAATAATTTTGTAAAGAGTTTTTCTGCTTTTATTTATTTGACTTTGTTTTTTATTTCCCCAAACTATTTTGACTACATTGCAAAAAAGTAGGGAAACTGAGCTGCACACTTTTGGTATTTATTTAGTGACGAGGAACAACGTGATGGTGAATATTTATTTTTTATTGTCTATGTGATAGCTGTAAATGAATTAGTCTCTGAGGTGCTTTTGAAATAAAAGTGAAACCACGATAAGTGTGTGAGTGTGTGTTAAACGTTATTCTTCACCCATCAAAGCTAAATACCTGAATATGAAGGACAGATAAAAGGGATGCTGCATGTGTTCTGTCAAAATGACTTAAAGCTAAATTGACCTTCATATTCATCCTATTTGTCACAGTTCTGATGAACATTTGCATTAGAATCAGGGATGCTCCGATCCAATCACATGATCGGAAATCGGCCCAATCAACAACAATGGCTTAGATTTAAACTCAACAAGTCCCTCTACATCTTTGTTGCGGGGGAAAACACCATTACCTCACACACTTTACGACAGATACCATAACATGCAGCTGTTAGCTAGTAAGCTAACGCAGAGCTAACGTGTCTCCACAGGAGAGCTAAGATGTCTGTCTGTTGGTGGTATTTTAAACCGGCCGGGGGTTTACTATATTGATGAAAATGTCCGGGTTTTCATTGTAGCGTGATGGAAGTCACTACACATTTATTAAATGATCAATAAGATGTAATATTCCATATAAATATGAATTATCAATCTTATTGATCTGTGAATGTTGATTTAATAGTAACTTAGATTCTTTTTAACATCAGGGACCCACACACTTCAGAATAATTCAGACAGAGTCAAGAATATAGTTTATAAAGATTAATTTAATTCTATATTTCTAAACTAACGAGGACACGGGACAAATTATGATGAATGATGGTTGAAACAAGATAACTGAGACAATTCATGATGTGATGGAATGGAAGCTTAGATGTTGTGTAGCAGAACCTACATTAAGTGTCTTAGAACCTTGTGATGTCTGGGTTAAATCAATCTGTATGGTTGAACAAACTATCAATTAATAAAAACCATCGACACCAGAGTGCAGTGTCTACAAACCCTTGTGTGGAGGTCCTCGTGTGATCCAGGGGTCAGAGAAGTCGGTACGGACAGACTGTCGGTGGCGTTGACCTCTGGTACCGGAGCCATAGCTTTGCAGGTGACAGCAGGAAGATGGTGAATCTATTGGTATTTGATGCAGCTTGCAAAGATGTTTTGACCTTGAGGTCAAAAAGGGAGGATGGTTCCTTATGTGTTGCTGACCCAGTCGGCCGAACCGGGTCGCTAGCTAAAATTAGAGTCTCTTAGGAACTGTTCAGAGCTCTTGTCGAACTCCAACTGCAACTGAATTGTTCAGGGAGTGAATTTATTAATTTGGACGAATCAAAATTTGACAAGTTAAAGTGGGCGTTATCAAAATACCTCAGACACCAGTCCTTCCTATAACACTTAAGTGAGGTTATTCATAATGTGGATTAAAAATATGTTAAGCATTCATAATAATATTATTAATGTGTGAATATACTGACAGATTAACATGAACTTCAACAAATACTAATCTGGTGTAATTTAAGATCTGAAATACATCCTTACAGGAATAAATATTCATGTTAACCCATCATTCATTATTATAGTATTAGACACATTATTAAAACACTTTAGACTTAAACATATTGTCCATTCAACAAAATATGATTATTTATATCTTATAAAGTCATTTTATGAGGCAGGAAAGATAAATTTTATTCCATGACGATAGATAAAAAGCCTTACTCGTCTGTGGCATCTTGATGTCTCATGATAGGCCACAGGATAAGTTATGAAGAATAGGTGAAGATTAAAGATTTCATGTCTCTGCAACACGATGTCAGTGTGGTCTGACCGTACGAGCGTGGCCTGCAAGTGAAAAGTTTAACTTAGTTCATTTTGATGAAAAACATGGCCTTTGTGTACGTTACATCATCCAGGAGCAGGGTTCGGAGCACCTGGAGCTCATCACCTGTGTTCCTGTGATTTCACCTCACTGGCACAGCCAGTGCACCTCCATTTTTGCAGACAGTATAGCCGTTTGATCTGCTTAGTTCAAAAGTAACTCATGAGGTGACAAAGTCAGTAAGTTTTTCTGGAGGATTGAGAGGAGATGCAGGAAGACCAGAGACAGACAGGACAGGAACATAGTCAAATTAAAAACAAGAAAACAAAACAAAGCGCTTGAAAAGTGTTATGAGTTGCCCCTTTTTTTTTGTCTCTTGGTTTGTGGTTTTAGTTTTGTGTTTGGGTTTACTTTTCTCATATTCTGTTTTTGTGTTTTGTGCAGGTCAGCTGCAGCTCCTTCCAGGTGCCCCGCCCCCCTGTGGGCTCCTCCGGAGTGCCGCAGCTGACTGCAATTTGCCCAATCACCACCCTGATCTAAGATGCTGGCTGTGTCCAAATCCAGGGATTGCATGCTTCTGAGTACCCGTCCTCATTGGTCTCAGGAGAACGTGTTCTTTCGTGACCGCTTAGACCGGATGTTAACAGCTGTGAATGTGGACGTTCTAGCCTTAAATAAAAGTCCCGCCCCTGCTCCTGTCACCTAGCAACTGCTTAAAGAAAATCTATTACAAAATATGGATCCACGATGCTGGATTATTCACGATTAATTGTATAATTTATTTTTTGATTTATGATTTACCAATTTTATGAACTGTAATGACGAACAAGAATACAAACACACATTACAGGCCTAATGAGAATAGGAAACGCCTAAAAACACAACCACTTCAGGCTTTTACTTTTTGTACAGTCAGATTTGAATAAACTAGTCGTCCTGCTGCTCTACTGCTGAGCGTCCCGTTTCTACAGAAATCAATCCCGCAGTGCATCACGGGAATTATGGAGGAGAGGAGACCACGGAGACTACACCGCACCCGTTCTCAAAATCGGGGAAAAGAAGAACGCATTTCAAGACCGCATTCTGAGCATTCTTGGAATTTGGACGGTCTTCGACGCGGCACTGTGACGTCACTGGTCTTAAAATCCGAACTCATGAGCACGCAACCCCTGGATTTGGACACAGCCGCTGTGTCCAGCCATCAGTGTGGCATTGTCTTAGTTGTTTTGCTAGACTAGAGCCAGTGTGCCTTTGAGTTTTGTATTCCCTGTTTTGGTTTTTTTCCCACTGTGTGTGGTGATTTTTGGTTATTAAAGACCTTGAACTGAAACAAGCTCGTCTTCTTCCTGTGCTTGAGTTGCTGCCTGAACCCCACCGTGACATTACAACACCACCAGTATGTCCAACCCAGCAGGAGGAACTCAGGCCCACGAAGTCCCCTTACCTTCGACAGAGGAGGGTTTGGCGGTAGGAGGCGATCCCTCAGCGTCGGTCCAGGAGATGCGCAGCTGCATGTCTGGATTGCAGCAACTTCATGAACGTCTATCCAGACTGGAAAACGCTCCTACACCGCCTCGACAGGTTCATTTGGGTCCCCCTGATTCTATTGATGGAACCGCAGAGGACGGCTGGCCGTTTTTTACCTCGTGCAGGCTTCATTTTGAGTTTAACCCCGACAGAGACTACCATCAGCTCAGCAACTAGCTGAGATTGTTCGGCTGCACGGACCCCTAGAGAACATTACCTCCGATCAAGGCCCCCAGTTCGTGTCAGCGTTTTGGAGGGAGTTCTGCAGACTCTTGGGGATCAAGGTCAGTCTGAGCTCAGGATTCCACCCTCAGACCAACGGTCAGGTAGAGCGCTTCAACCAAGACCTGGAGACCACCTTACGGGTTATGTGCCTGAAGAACCCCCAGGCTTGGTCCACCCAACTCCCCTGGGCTGAGTACTCCCATAATTCCTTGGTGAACTCTTCTGGCTACTCTCCTTTCCAGGCCACCTATGGGTATCAGCCTCCGCTCTTCCCCCACCAGGAAAGGATGGCCTCTTCCTCCGGTCCCCCAGCATTTGTGAGACGCTGCCAATGCACCTGGGCTGAGTTTCGCTCCAGGGTGGTTCTGAACCAAGAGAGGTTTGCCTCGGTGGCTAACCGCCAGAGATCTGCTGCCCCGGACTACAAGGTGGGTGACAGGGTCTGGCTTTCCTCTGCAGACTTACCTCTGAAGGGTGGTTCCAGGAAGATGCAGCCCCGATTCATCGGACCGTTCCCCATCACCAAGGTCATCAACCCGATGGCTGTGAGACTGGACCTCCCCCGGTCACTACGGGTCCACCCGGTGTTCCACGTCAGCAAGCTGAAGCCTGAGAAACACAGCTTTCTACAGATGCCCCCTGTGGCTCCCCCTGCTCCTCGCCTTGGACGGATGTCTAGTCTACTCTATCAACAAGCTCCTGACATCAAGAAGAGTGGGCCGAGGTGTCCAGTACCTGGTGGACTGGGTGGGTTGCGGACCGACAGTGGGTCCCTGAGCACCACATCCTGGACCGTGACCTGATCGCCTGTTTCCACAGGGACAACCCGACCAACCCCGAAGTCCGTCTGGCAGCCGGACTTTGTGAGGAGGTTATGTTATGAGTTGCCCCTTTTTTTTGTCTCTTGGTTTGTGGTTTTAGTTTTGTGTTTGGGTTTACTTTTCTCATATTCTGTTTTTGTGTTTTGTGCAGGTCAGCTGCAGCTCCTTCCAGGTGCCCCGCCCCCCTGTGGGCTCCTCCG
>SSNS01000402.1:276521-310002 GCA_006937985.1 Aphyosemion australe | reverse complement strand
GCTTTGCAGGTGACAGCAGGAAGATGGTGAATCTATTGGTATTTGATGCAGCTTGCAAAGATGTTTTGACCTTGAGGTCAAAAAGGGAGGATGGTTCCTTATGTGTTGCTGACCCAGTCGGCCGAACCGGGTCGCTAGCTAAAATTAGAGTCTCTTAGGAACTGTTCAGAGCTCTTGTCGAACTCCAACTGCAACTGAATTGTTCAGGGAGTGAATTTATTAATTTGGACGAATCAAAATTTGACAAGTTAAAGTGGGCGTTATCAAAATACCTCAGACACCAGTCCTTCCTATAACACTTAAGTGAGGTTATTCATAATGTGGATTAAAAATATGTTAAGCATTCATAATAATATTATTAATGTGTGAATATACTGACAGATTAACATGAACTTCAACAAATACTAATCTGGTGTAATTTAAGATCTGAAATACATCCTTACAGGAATAAATATTCATGTTAACCCATCATTCATTATTATAGTATTAGACACATTATTAAAACACTTTAGACTTAAACATATTGTCCATTCAACAAAATATGATTATTTATATCTTATAAAGTCATTTTATGAGGCAGGAAAGATAAATTTTATTCCATGACGATAGATAAAAAGCCTTACTCGTCTGTGGCATCTTGATGTCTCATGATAGGCCACAGGATAAGTTATGAAGAATAGGTGAAGATTAAAGATTTCATGTCTCTGCAACACGATGTCAGTGTGGTCTGACCGTACGAGCGTGGCCTGCAAGTGAAAAGTTTAACTTAGTTCATTTTGATGAAAAACATGGCCTTTGTGTACGTTACATCATCCAGGAGCAGGGTTCGGAGCACCTGGAGCTCATCACCTGTGTTCCTGTGATTTCACCTCACTGGCACAGCCAGTGCACCTCCATTTTTGCAGACAGTATAGCCGTTTGATCTGCTTAGTTCAAAAGTAACTCATGAGGTGACAAAGTCAGTAAGTTTTTCTGGAGGATTGAGAGGAGATGCAGGAAGACCAGAGACAGACAGGACAGGAACATAGTCAAATTAAAAACAAGAAAACAAAACAAAGCGCTTGAAAAGTGTTATGAGTTGCCCCTTTTTTTTTGTCTCTTGGTTTGTGGTTTTAGTTTTGTGTTTGGGTTTACTTTTCTCATATTCTGTTTTTGTGTTTTGTGCAGGTCAGCTGCAGCTCCTTCCAGGTGCCCCGCCCCCCTGTGGGCTCCTCCGGAGTGCCGCAGCTGACTGCAATTTGCCCAATCACCACCCTGATCTAAGATGCTGGCTGTGTCCAAATCCAGGGATTGCATGCTTCTGAGTACCCGTCCTCATTGGTCTCAGGAGAACGTGTTCTTTCGTGACCGCTTAGACCGGATGTTAACAGCTGTGAATGTGGACGTTCTAGCCTTAAATAAAAGTCCCGCCCCTGCTCCTGTCACCTAGCAACTGCTTAAAGAAAATCTATTACAAAATATGGATCCACGATGCTGGATTATTCACGATTAATTGTATAATTTATTTTTTGATTTATGATTTACCAATTTTATGAACTGTAATGACGAACAAGAATACAAACACACATTACAGGCCTAATGAGAATAGGAAACGCCTAAAAACACAACCACTTCAGGCTTTTACTTTTTGTACAGTCAGATTTGAATAAACTAGTCGTCCTGCTGCTCTACTGCTGAGCGTCCCGTTTCTACAGAAATCAATCCCGCAGTGCATCACGGGAATTATGGAGGAGAGGAGACCACGGAGACTACACCGCACCCGTTCTCAAAATCGGGGAAAAGAAGAACGCATTTCAAGACCGCATTCTGAGCATTCTTGGAATTTGGACGGTCTTCGACGCGGCACTGTGACGTCACTGGTCTTAAAATCCGAACTCATGAGCACGCAACCCCTGGATTTGGACACAGCCGCTGTGTCCAGCCATCAGTGTGGCATTGTCTTAGTTGTTTTGCTAGACTAGAGCCAGTGTGCCTTTGAGTTTTGTATTCCCTGTTTTGGTTTTTTTCCCACTGTGTGTGGTGATTTTTGGTTATTAAAGACCTTGAACTGAAACAAGCTCGTCTTCTTCCTGTGCTTGAGTTGCTGCCTGAACCCCACCGTGACATTACAACACCACCAGTATGTCCAACCCAGCAGGAGGAACTCAGGCCCACGAAGTCCCCTTACCTTCGACAGAGGAGGGTTTGGCGGTAGGAGGCGATCCCTCAGCGTCGGTCCAGGAGATGCGCAGCTGCATGTCTGGATTGCAGCAACTTCATGAACGTCTATCCAGACTGGAAAACGCTCCTACACCGCCTCGACAGGTTCATTTGGGTCCCCCTGATTCTATTGATGGAACCGCAGAGGACGGCTGGCCGTTTTTTACCTCGTGCAGGCTTCATTTTGAGTTTAACCCCGACAGAGACTACCATCAGCTCAGCAACTAGCTGAGATTGTTCGGCTGCACGGACCCCTAGAGAACATTACCTCCGATCAAGGCCCCCAGTTCGTGTCAGCGTTTTGGAGGGAGTTCTGCAGACTCTTGGGGATCAAGGTCAGTCTGAGCTCAGGATTCCACCCTCAGACCAACGGTCAGGTAGAGCGCTTCAACCAAGACCTGGAGACCACCTTACGGGTTATGTGCCTGAAGAACCCCCAGGCTTGGTCCACCCAACTCCCCTGGGCTGAGTACTCCCATAATTCCTTGGTGAACTCTTCTGGCTACTCTCCTTTCCAGGCCACCTATGGGTATCAGCCTCCGCTCTTCCCCCACCAGGAAAGGATGGCCTCTTCCTCCGGTCCCCCAGCATTTGTGAGACGCTGCCAATGCACCTGGGCTGAGTTTCGCTCCAGGGTGGTTCTGAACCAAGAGAGGTTTGCCTCGGTGGCTAACCGCCAGAGATCTGCTGCCCCGGACTACAAGGTGGGTGACAGGGTCTGGCTTTCCTCTGCAGACTTACCTCTGAAGGGTGGTTCCAGGAAGATGCAGCCCCGATTCATCGGACCGTTCCCCATCACCAAGGTCATCAACCCGATGGCTGTGAGACTGGACCTCCCCCGGTCACTACGGGTCCACCCGGTGTTCCACGTCAGCAAGCTGAAGCCTGAGAAACACAGCTTTCTACAGATGCCCCCTGTGGCTCCCCCTGCTCCTCGCCTTGGACGGATGTCTAGTCTACTCTATCAACAAGCTCCTGACATCAAGAAGAGTGGGCCGAGGTGTCCAGTACCTGGTGGACTGGGTGGGTTGCGGACCGACAGTGGGTCCCTGAGCACCACATCCTGGACCGTGACCTGATCGCCTGTTTCCACAGGGACAACCCGACCAACCCCGAAGTCCGTCTGGCAGCCGGACTTTGTGAGGAGGTTATGTTATGAGTTGCCCCTTTTTTTTGTCTCTTGGTTTGTGGTTTTAGTTTTGTGTTTGGGTTTACTTTTCTCATATTCTGTTTTTGTGTTTTGTGCAGGTCAGCTGCAGCTCCTTCCAGGTGCCCCGCCCCCCTGTGGGCTCCTCCGCAGTGCCGCAGCTGACTGCAATTTGCCCAATCACCACCCTGATCTAAGATGCTGTGTCCAGCCATCAGTGTGGCATTGTCTTAGTTGTTTTGCTAGACTAGAGCCAGTGTGCCTTTGAGTTTTGTATTCCCTGTTTTGGTTTTTTTCCCACTGTGTGTGGTGATTTTTGGTTATTAAAGACCTTGAACTGAAACAAGCTCGTCTTCTTCCTGTGCTTGAGTTGCTGCCTGAACCCCACCGTGACAAAAAGGAAAATGTAGGCAGATTTATCCCACTACACCTTTTAACTGTATAAAGCAATCATTTATAAACATGTAATATTTGTCCCACACCCAGGGCCGTTTTCAAGGCATTTTGGGGGCCAAGGCCAAATAGAACACACCAACCCCCCTGTTGTTGTTTGCAAAAACACCTCGGACATTACTGCCATGTTCTAATATTGTCAGATGAAAAACAAAATGATTGGACATGCTGTCTGGTCTGCTTCTTGGCTAAACTTGCAGCAACCTGTGACTAACAAATCTTTTGAAAGCCACTATCTGCAGATTCTCTAAAAGTTTCCACGGAGTTCGTGACAAACATTTTTTTTTCATTGAGCCAATGGTCTAATCCCACAGCTGACACAACGCACTCTCATTAATCTGGAAGCTTTAACGATGCCGTAGTAAAATGAGAGGTAAGATCATTTCTTATAACGTTGCAGCACTAAAGCAGCAGAGAAAATGACATTTTGATCTTAACAGTGGTTTATTAAAGTAGTCTTGACAAAGTGGGATAGTGCTGCATCTCAGCTGCTCCAGCCCTCACAAACTCTCTAAAACACAACCTAATAACCCCTTACAGATCATTACAACATTTAGGAATTTTTTATGTGTTTTCTGTGTTTGATAATTCCTAAGAATTATATGATGATCCCCAATAATCAACTATTTCTTTCTGATCAGTTCTGTCGGTTTAATATATTATTCTGAGCAGGACTCTGTAAAACTTATTAGTAGAAAAAGTTTTTGCAAACATTCACATTGATGAAAAGTTTTAAAAATGAATTAAACATGTGTAATATGGAAACATCAGAGATCACTGCAATACCCACTAATAAATACAAATCTGCAGCACAAGGATATGGTCACACATGGTTCAGCGATGTCCTGCCTGAGACTCACACGTCTGTGATTTTGGCAGACGCAGCACTAAAGTTTTTCCAAACACTGTATAAATATGCAAAAGCACACATATGAATTGTTTTATCTGATAATTTTAACTCTAAGCCTGGTGTTCTGACAGAACACCAGGAAAAAATGGGTCCCAACGTGGTTTGTGTGGTTTTGCCATGGTGGAAATGGAAATATGGTCACCCTATCCTAGATAGCTTTGCTCATGTTTCTCTGCCTGAGCTAACCAGACATCTTACCCTCATCTTTGTTTAAAAATGCTTTTCAGTCCATCGGTCCCAGTGTGCTCTCTGTAATTAATGCTTCCCTGCTCTGGTCAGGTCCCTGCTTATTTTAAGAATGCTGTAATCCACCCGCTTCTTTAAAAACCCAATCTTGATCCATCTCTAAACTACCGTTCATCTCTAAGATCTTGGAAAAGGTTGGCTAAACAATCACAGCTGCTCTTAACATCTATGACAGTTTCCAGTCAGGTTTCCGTAGAGCTCATTCTACTGAAACAGCTCTTCTCAGTTGCACAGCTGCTTAGACTCTATTAAAACCTGGATGGCTGGGAACTTTCTACAGCTGAATGAAGACGAGACTGAGATCCTCATCTGTGCCCCAGACAAGCTGGTTCCCAAAGTCAGAGACTCTCTAGGTCAGCTTGCTTCTCACACCAAACCCTCTGTCAGGAATCTTGGTGTGACCTTTGACCCAGCTCTCACCCTGGATTCTCATATCAGTTCTCATGTTCGCTCTTCCTTCTTCCATCTCAGGAACATTGCTAAGCTGAGTCCCATTCTGTCCCGCTCTGAACTTGAGATTGTTCTCCACGCCTTCATCTCCTCACGCTTAGACTACTGCAACTGGCTTTTCACTTGTCTGAGCAGAACCTCCCTGAACTGTCTACAGGTGGTCCAGAACACCTGTGCTAGGCTGCTGACCAAGTCCTCCAAACACACCCACTTCAGCTTCACTGGCTGCCGGTTAACTTCAGGGTTCATTTCAAGATCCTGGTTCTGGTTTTTAGGGCCTTACATGGACAAGCACCATCATACATTGGTGATATTCTCAGTCCCTACACCCCCAGCAGGTCCCTGGGGTCCAGTGATCAAAGCCTACTGGTTGTGCAGCGCACCAGGCTAAAGACCAAAGGTGACAGATCATTTGCTGCTGTGGCCCCCAGACTCTGGAACTCTCTCCCCCTGAGCCTGAGATCAGTGGACTCAGTGGTCTCCTTTAGAAACTCACCTGTTCAGGTGGCTTTGGTGTGACCTGCTGTTGATTCTTCATCACTACATTCTCTTCATTCTGCTCTTTCTACCATTTCTGCCTTTCCCAGGATCCACTGATTACTCTTTTCTTATTCATTTTCTTTTTCCCTTTCCTCACATTTTTTTCAAAATTTTTACTTTTCCCATTTTTAATGCTATTTTTAATCATTTCTTTACTATTTGTTCTTGTGAAGCGCCTGTGAGGGATCGAGTGGTTAGGCATGAGGAGACAGGAATAATTTAGAAAAATAGCGTTTTTATTCTTAACCCCAAAAAACTCATTGAATGTGAGCTCATAAAACAGGTCAAAGTAACAAAACTGAACTCATGATCAAAGCAAATGGCTGTTCAAACAAACAAACTGACCTCCCAAGAAATGACACACAAGGGTATATATATATACATGGCTGATCAGACCAATGGAAACAAGAGGGTAACATAAACACAATACAACACTAACTATAAAACACAAACAGTACAGTCCAGCCTGCCTAATAAACTAAACATTTAACGAAGAAATCAGTATTACTAAACTTAAATCCAAATAATTAACCAAAGAACAAAAGCTAATTTAACTCAAACAGAAAACAAATGTCCTCCTCCAGCAGGAACTAGTGGTGTTGTCCAATTAGCTTCTGGTATTTAGCTGCTCTGAGCCCTGGCTGCCATCTTTTGTTGGGCCACTTCCAGGGTCAGAGCAGCTAAATCAACTGGTAAAAAAAGAAAAGAATTAATCACATTAATGATGAAAATGAGAAATGTAGTAAACTAAATGTGTGCACATACAATTAGAATAAAGCACTTAAACCAATTAAATTGATTGCAAATCAATATGTACCACAATACAGACAAATGAAGGTCCATGTGTATTCACTTATTGAAGTGTGGCCTGGTGTTTGGCCATCACAAACCCCCCACTTCTTGTCATCGCTATGGCAGCGAGAAAGGTAATCAGCAGTGACGTTCTCTTTGCCAGGGATGTAAAGAATCTTGAACTGGAACGGCTGCATAGCAAGATACCATCTGGTGATTCTCCCATTGGTGTCCTTCATCCTCTCCAGCCATTGCAGGGCTCTGTGGTCAGTTTGGGGGATAAACTTTCTTTCAAGCAGATAGTAGCTACTTCAAGGAGTCAAGGGCCCACTTAACAGCCAAGGCTTCCTTCTCCACAGTTGCATAGTGCCTCTCACGTGGAAGAAGCTTTCGGCTGATGTAGGCAATCGGATGTCGGTCCTCTGGTGGTCCCTGCAGAAGCACTGCCCCAAGACCCCTCTCAGAAGCATCAGTTTGCAAAATAAAAGTACTTGTAAAATCTGGTGAGTGTAAAACTGGGTTCTTACTCAGCGACAGGCGAATATGCTTAAAAGCTGCCACGGCCTCTGCTGTCCACTGAACCTTGTTGGGACATTGTGAGCCAGTCATGTCTGTTAGGGATGCTGCTCTTGCTGAGAAGTTGGAAATAAATCTGCTGTAGAATGCAGCCATCCCAATAAAAGATCAGCTGTTTTCTGGTCTGTGGAAGTGGACATGATGCAATTGCATTAACTTGATCAACTTGTGGTTTCAGAATCAGAATCAGGAGGGTTTTATTGCCATATGTGTGAGAAATCACAACATTAGGAAACTGCTGCGGTACTTAGTGCAAAAAGAAAGATAAAAAATAAGAGATAAGCAAATATATAAGAAGTAATAATATACTCATGATAAAATAATTAATATAAAAAGTGGCAATAATTAGAGAAGCAGCTACTATAGACACAGTGCAGGTACTAATCAGAGTGGATCAGCTTCAGGTACAAACACAACACCGGGTCATGTGACTGGGACCAAGCGACTGGAGTGGGCAGCCCTAGGATTGACATTCATGAGTCCAACAGCAGAGGGGAAGAAACTGTTCTTGTGGCGAGAGGTTCTGGTCCGAATGGATCTGAACCTCCTGCCAGATGGGAGCGGGTCAAAGAGACAGTGTCCAGGGTGAGTCGGGTCAGCTGTGAGCCGACCTGCACGCCTCAATGTCCTGGAGGTGTACAGGTCCTGTATGGAGGGGAGTTTACAGCCAATGACCTTCTCAGCAGAGCGTACAACACGCTGCAGCCTCTTCTTGTCCCTGGTGGTGGCTCCAGCGTACCACACGGTGATTGAGGAGGTGAGGATGGACTCGATGACTGCGGTGTAGAACTGCCTCATCCACTGTGCTGGCAGGTTGAATTTCTTCAGCTGCCTCAGGAAGTACATCCTCTGCTGGGCCTTTTTTATGATGGAGGTGATGGTGGGCTCCCACTTGAGGTCTTGGGTGATGGTGGTGCCCAGGAAGCGACATGAGTCCACCATCGTGATGGGAGTGTCAGACAGGGTTATGGGTGGGAGGGGGGCTGTGTGCTTCCTAAAGTCCACAACAACCTCAGCTGTCTTCTGGGTGTTTAGCACCAGGTTGTTGTGGCTGCACCAGGACACCAGCCGTTCCACCTCCATTCTGTAGGCAGACTCATCCCCATCAGAGATGAGTCCAATCACGGTGGTGTCGTCTGCAAACTTGATTAGCTTGACAGACCAGTTCCCCTCAGGGGTGTGTTCTCTCCCCTCTGCTCTTCTCCCTGTACACCAACAGCTGCACCTCCAACCACGAGTCTGTCAAACTAATCAAGTGTTAGTTTTTATTCAGTTGAATGCTTCAGACGTGGATAAGAAATCTCTGGAAAGAGGTTTGCCAAAAATGACTCCAGGAGCTACTACAAGAGCTGTTATTGATCTCATTCACATGAATCATGTTTAATCACATTTGCCTTAATGACCTTTAATATTGTTGTTGAGTCTTTTATCTCCTGGTCCTAATTTATTCATACATCAACCCCAACAATGTGGTTTTGCATTCATTCATGTTTTCTAAACATATAATAAACACAATCCTAAATGCAACCCCAGGTCTGAAACACATTTATGTACTCTTGTTTTTGTGAGGACCAATATTGATCAAATGTGTCGAGTCCAGACAAGGATCTAAGAACTCACGTTACAAACACCAACAAGAACACACAAGACATGCTTGAATCTGCTGTCTTCTGACAAGAGACAGAAAAACATGTGAAGAACATCTTTATTGGGAATTAAGCCATATCAACCCATATTAGTACACCATATATGTGAGCACAAAGAACAGAAGAGAAACAAAATGCAAAAACATCATGACCGATGCAACGATGACGTCATCAGCACGACATCATCTACTAACAATGAACACTAAGACTTCAGCACATGAAGAGGTGACTGATGAAGATGGAAACGTTGTTTGGAATAACTGATGAACCATGAGACCGAAGTCGTTCTAATCTGAGTTGAACATCTGATTAGAACGTCCTGTCAACAGCCTTCAACAGGACATTCATGTCTAAATGACTAAAAGCATCAGACATTTGTCCAACATGAGACCAACATGGATGATGGTTATAATTCACACAAACGTCTGATAATTCAGTTTAATCTAGCACCCTACAGAGCTGTCCGTTTCTGTCATTTCAGATTAATCTATAAAAGGTTTAGGGAACTTTATCATGTTCCAATTAAAAGCCATGGAAATGAAAGGATTAAATGGTGGTAAAAGGGGTCAGACTCACAGCAGAACCACAACAGAGTTTAGATTATTATTAATAATAATATTAACTGCCAAGACAAAAGTGTCTGTTTATGAGGACACTACAGTCCCAGTCTGAGTAAAACAAACCATTTCATTAGAAAAATAGAAAACAAATGAACTGGTGGAACTGGGTGAATGACTCCCCACTGGGAGAAACTGGTTAATGCAGAGCATCTTACTCGCATTTAAAAACAGCTTCCTTTTGATGTGGAAGCAGGACATCAACAGTTTAAAACATACAACACAAGAATAACATGTTTAGCTCCGCCCCCTGAAGGGAGTCCCAGCAGGTAACCTGTGTGGTTAACGCCGCCTCTCCATGCACACAGATGTCCTATCAGATACGTTTAAAAACAACTATTAGTTCTGCTAAAAGTTCTTCAGTTCCTCTCCAGCAGATGTCACCCCAGCCGGGGGGTGGAGGGTGGGGGGGTGTTGGTGCTGCACCCAACAATCAAGTGCATCTACGACACAGAGTCTCTGTTACCGAGCCGTGGATTCTCTCCACCTGTGACTAGATTACAAAGGAGCTTGCGTCGACCAGCCAGATAGTCCTCCTCATCAACGTTCACCAGCAGCTTGATGGCTTCATGGCCCACAGCCTGCTTAAGGGAATCTGTGATGAACACCCCTTTGAGGGCCTCCAGCAGCGACCCGTTAATATAGTCCCTCCAGAAGGCATCCAGGTAGGTGAGCTCAGAGAACTTGATGTCACAAATGATGGAGCCCAAGTCTCTGGACTTCAGGATGGTGTTAGCCTGGTTAAAGCGCTCAAACTGCTGCTCCACTGGCTCCTGCTTGTTGGAGAAGACGTTGCCCTGAAGAGCAGACTCGTGCTGGCAATACTCCGCACGAACCCGAAGGCGGATGTCTGAAAAAGTAGATCAAAGAAAGGAATTAGAAGTAACAAATCTGTTGATTCCAACAGGGCTGTTGACTGTTTTCATCACTAAAAACACAGCAGCTGGTCCTGCTGGTCTGATTTCTAACAACCACACAGGATGGATTTCATCTGTTCACTGGTAATCTATCACACACAGATTATCACCTAAACAGCATCACTTCTTCTAAGTGTTGTTATTCCAAAATCGATTCTGTTCTTTCTTCCTCTAAATTCTAACACAACATCCCATAATGTCAACTTGGAAAAGGTTTATTTGAGATTTATAAAAAAAAACAACTGAGAAGTCACATAGTGTTGGTGCACCTCTAGCAGCAACTACAAGTCTACACATCTCTGACGTCACCGGCTGGGCTCACCTGTCTCCGAGCAGCAGGTGCCTCTGATTATTGACTTAGTGTTTTCCTTGCTGTCCTAATGCTGCAGATTGAGTTATTATGCCTCACCAGCCACCTTTAGCTGTGTAAATATTTCCATACAAATGTAAACAGGTTCTAGGTGAGGGATCAAAGTGCAGCCCAAAGGCGCCTTATGATGAGTAACATAGATGGAAACAGTGTTCCCTTGTCCGGATGCGGGCCACAGGGGCCCCCCTTTGGACCCAGGCCTGGAGATGGGGTACATTGGCGACTTGCAAGCACCTGGTGTGGCCGGGCTTTCACCCATGGAGCCCGGCCGGGCACAGCTCAATGAAGAGAGGTGGGTCCCCCTTCCCATGGGCTAAACACTTGTAGGAGGGGCCAAAGGGGTCTGGGGCATTGTGTGATGGGTGATAGCCGAAGGCGGGGACCTTGGCGGTCTGATCCTCAGCTACAAAACCTAGCTCTCAGTATGTGGAATGTCACCTCTCTGGTGGGGAAAGAGCCGGAGTTGGTGAGGTTGAGAAGTTCCAGCAAGATATAGTTGGACTCACCTCGACACATGGCTCTGGCTTCCTCAAGAGTGGTTGGACTTTCTACCACTCTGGAGTTGCTTCCACCGAGAGGTGCCTTACAGGGCCCACTGTTCTCCTGGGGGACTTCAGTGCTCACGAGGGCAACGACAATGAGTCCTGCAGAGGTGTGGCTGCGAGGAATGGCCCTCCTTGGTTATCTAGAGCCGAATGTTTTGTTAGTGGACATCTGTGCTCGTCGTGGATTGTCCACAACGAACACCATGTTCAGGAATAAACATGTCCATATGTGCTCTTGGAACCAGGATACCTTAGGCCGCAGCTCGATGATCGACTTTGTTGGCGTCTCATTTGATCTGAAGCCACATGTCTTGGACACTGGTGTGAAAAGAGGGGCGGAGCTGTCAACTGACCACTACCTGGTGGTGAGTCGGCTTTGATGGTGGGGGAGGATGCCAATCAGACCTGGCAGACCCAAATGTGATGTAAGGGTCTGCTTGGAACGTCTGGTTTGGCTCCAGCGTCCCTTTCTGACATGCTGCAGTTGTATGTTCCCTCAAGGGCGCTACACAAGACCTGTTATTGCTCTCGGTCCCCAGGTCCGAGAGTGGCACTGAGGTAGTTTGACAGCACCCCCTCTACCCTCTCAGAGTTTCCTAGTTGGAAAAACAAGTCGTTAACAAGCACGAGTGCACCCACAGCAGACTCATCGCTCAGGAGAACGAGCAGACACAGAAACAGCAGCAGGATGGAGGATTTCCTGTCCATGGTGATCACTAGAAGAAAGGGGGGAGGAGGACGTTTTTTAAGGAGGCAACGAGACATGTTTCATATCAGCAGGTGAGTGGTCTGTGAAGCACTTTGGAGGCATGTTTGTTTCTGTAAAGTGCTATACAAATAAAGTTCGAGTCAAGTTGACTGACGCAGCTCTGCAATATCTCGTGGACATCAGGGGCAGTTCCACTGGATTGGCAGACTGGGGTGGTGGTCCCCTATTTAAAAAGGGGGACCACAGGGTGTGTTCCAACTACAGGGTGATCACACTCCTGAGGCTCCCTGTAAAGTCTATTCAGGGGTTCTGGAGAGGAGGGTCTGCTGGATAGTTGAACCTCAGATCCATCCATCCATTTTCTCCCGCTTATCCGGTCGGGTCGCGGGGGCAGCAGCTTAAGGAGGGAAGCCCAGACCTCCCTCTCGCCAGCCACTTGGGCCAGCTCCTCCGGGGGAATCCCAAGGCGTTCCCTGGCCAGCCGAGAGACATAATCTCTCCAGCGTGTCCTGGGTCTTCCTTTGGGTCTCCTCCCAGTTGGACGTGCCCAGAAAACCTCACCAGGGAGGTGTCCAGGAGGCATCCTAATCAGATGCCCGAGCCACCTCAACTGGCTCCTCTCGATGTGGAGGAGCAGCGGGTCTACTCCGAGCCCCTCCCGGATGGCCGAGCTTCTCGCCCTATCTCTAAGGGAGAGTCCGGCCACCCTGCGAAGAAAACTCATTTCGGCCGCTTGTATCCGCGATCTCGTTCTTTCGGTCACTACCCAAAGCTCGTGACCATAGGTGAGGGTAGGAATGTAGATCGACCGGTATATTGAGAGCTTCGCCTTTCGACTCAGCTCTCTCTTCACCACGACAGACCGGTACAACGCCCACATCACTGCAGACGCAGCACCAATCCGCCTATCGATCTCACGCTCCACCCTTCCCTCACTCGTGAACAAGACCCCGAGATACTTGAACTCCTCCACTTGGGGCAGGACCTCGTCCCTGACCTGGAGAAGGCATTCTACCCTTTTCCGACTCAAGACCATGGTCTCGGATATAGAGGAGCTGATTCTCATCCCAGCTGCTTCACACCCGGCTGCGAACTGCTCCAGCGAAAGCCGGAGATCACGTTCTGACGAAGCCAACAGGACCACATCATCTGCAAAAAGCAGAGACCTGATCCTTAGGTCACCAAAACAGATCCCCTCACCACCTTGGCTGCACCTAGAAAGAAACAGAATCGGTGACAAAGGGCAGCCATGGCGGAGTCCAACTCTCACCGGAAACGAGCCCGACTTACTGCCGGCAATGCGGACCAAGCTCTGACACTGGTCATACAGGGACCTAACAGCCCGTATCAAGGAGCCTGGTACCCCATACTCCCAGAGTACCCCCCACAGGGCCCCTCGAGGGACGGGGTCGAACGCCTTCTCCAAATCCACAAAACACATGTAGATTGGTTGGGCGAACTCCCACGCACCCTCCAGGACTCCCCCAAGGGTATAGAGCTGGTCCAGTGTTCCACGGCCAGGACGAAAACCACATTGCTCCTCCTGTATCCGAGGTTCGACTATCCGACGGACCCTCCTCTCCAGAACCCCTGAATAGACCTTACCAGGGAGGCTCAGGAGTGTGATCCCCCTGTAGTTGGAACACACCCTGCGGTCCCCCTTTTTAAATAGGGGGACCACCACCCCGGTCTGCCAGTCCAGTGGAACTGCCCCCGATGTCCACGCGATATTGCAGAGCCGCGTCAACACAGCCCCACAACATCCAGGGCCTTAAGGAAATCCAGGCGGATCTCACCCACCCCCGGAGCCTTTCCACTGAGGAGTTTTTTGACCACCTCAGTGACCTCAGCTCCAGAGATTGGAGAGCCCAACCCAAAGTCCCCAGATTCTGCTTCCACCCTGGAAGACGTGCCGGTGGGATTGAGGAGGTCTTTGAAGTACTCGGCCCACCGATTCACAACGTCCCGAGTCGAGGTCAGCAGCACACCCTCCCCACTGTAAACAGTGTTGGTAGTGCATTGCTTTCCCCTCCTGAGGCGCTGGATGGTGGACCAGAATCTCCTCGAAGCCGTACGGGAGTCTTGTTCCATGGTCTCACCAAACTCCTCCCATGCCCGGGTTTTTGCCTCCGCGACCACCCGAGCCGCATTCCGCTTGGACTGCCGGTACCTATCAGCTGCCTCTGGAGTCCCACAAGCCAAAAAGACCTGATAGGACTCTTTCTTCAGCTTGACAGCATCCCTAACCACTGGTGTCCACCAGCGGGTTTGGGGGTTGCCGCCACGACAGGCACCGACCACACTGCGGCCACAGCTGCGGTCAGCCGCCTCGACAATGGAGTCACGAAACAAGGCCCATTCGGACTCAATGTCCCCTGACTCCCCCGGGACACGTTCGAAGTTCTGTCGGAGGTGGGAATTGAAGCTCCTTCTGACAGGAGACTCTGCCAGACGTTCCCAGCAGACCCTCACAACACGTTTGGGTCTGCCAGGTCTGACTGGCATCTTCCCCCACCATCGAAGCCAACTCACCACCAGGTAGTGGTCAGTTGACAGCTCCGCCCCTCTCTTCACCCGAGTGTCCAAGACATGCGATCAGATGAAACGATAACAAAATCGATCATCGACCTGCGGCCTAAGGTATCCTGGTGCCAAGAGCACATGTGGACACCTTTATGCTTGAACATGGTGTTCGTTATAGACAATCCATGATGAGCACAGAAGTCTAATAACAAAACACCACTCGGGTTTAGATCAGGGGGGCCGTTCCTCCCAACCACACCTCTCCAGGTCTCAATGTCGTTGCCCACGTGAGCATTGAAGTCCCCCAGCAGAACGATGGAGTCACCCGAAGGAGCGCTTTCCAGTACCCCCTCCAGGGACTCCAAAAAGGGTGGGTAGTCTGAGCTGCAGTTTGGTGCATAAGCACAAACCACAGTCAGGACCCACCCCCTCACCCGAAGACGGAGGGAGGCTACCCTCTCTAGGTGAGGGATCAGACAAAGTGCAGGGGTCGGGTGCAATGTGGAAAGGGTGGTAGCCGAAGGCGGGGACCTTGGCGGTCTGATCCTCGGCTACAGAAGCTGGCTCTAGGCACGTGGAACCTCAGATCCAGGAGGAGCAAAAACACTGGACCAGCTCTATACACTTGAGGGGGTCCTGGAGGGTGCGGGGAGTTCGCCCAACAAATCTACATGTGTTTTGTGGATTTGGAGAAGGCGTTCAACCACGTCCCTCGGGGGGCCCTGTGGGGGGTACTCTGGGAGTATGGGGTACCAGGCCCTTTGATACGGGCTGTTAGGTCCCTGTACAACCAGTGTCAGAGCTTGGTCCGCATTGCCGGCAGTAAGTCGGGCTCATTTCCGGTGAGAGTCGGACTCTGCCAAGGCTGCCCTTTGTCACCGATTCTGTTCATAACTTTTATGGACAGAATTTCTAGGTGCAGCCAAGGTGGTGAGGGGATCTGTTTTGGTGGCCTAAGGATCAGGTCTCTGCTTTTTGCAGATGATGTGGTCCTGTTGGCTTCATCAGAACGTGATCTCCAGCTTTCGCTGGAGCAGTTCACAGCCGGGTGTGAATCAGCTGGGATGAGAATCAGCTCCTCTAAATCCGAGACCATGGTCTTGAGTCGGAAAAGGGTAGAATGCCTTCTCCAGGTCAGGGATGAGGTCCTGCCCCAAGTGGAGGAGTTCAAGTATCTCAGGGGCTTTTTCATGAGTGAGGGAAAGATGGAGCACAAGATTGATAGGTGGATTGGTGCTGCATCTGCAGTGATGAGGGTGTTGTACCGGTCTGTCGGTTCGATCTACGGTCCTACCCTCACCTATGGTCACGAACTTTGGGTAGTGACCAAAAGAACGAGTTTGTGGATACAAGCAGCCAAAATGAATTGTCTCCGCAGGGTGCTTGGGCTCTCCCTTAGAGATAGGGTGAGTCATCCAGGAGGGGCTCGTAGTAGACCTGCTGCTCCTCCACATCGAGAGGAGCCAGTTGAGGTGGCTCGGGCATCTAGTTAGGATGTCTCCTAGACGCCTCCCTGGTGAGGTTTTCCAGGCATGTCCAACCAGTAGACCTAAAGGAAGACCCAGGACACGTTGGAGGTACTATGTTTCTCAGCTGGCCAGGGAACGCCTTGGGATTCCCCTGGAAGAGCTGGCCCAAGTGGCTGGGGAGAGGGAAGTGTGGGCCTCTCTGCTTAGGCTGCTGCCCCTGCAGCAGAAGAGAATGGATGGAAAGATGGTAAAAAGCTGATGTTCTGTAAAAACTATAAGTCTAATAATTCTGGGGTCTTTCATCTTTCTCTACTGCACTAAAGAGTTACTTGATCTGCTGGTTCCCACATGACTTCGTTTGACCATGAACCTGGACCTGAGATGAACTCTGGTCTCGTAGAAGTAAACCCAACTAAAGCCATGATCTTTATTATGTTTCCTTTTACCACAAGTTTGCTTCTCTTTGCAGTCAGCTGAGGAGTGACTTCGTTTACGTTTGCGTTGTGATGCAGGAGGAGCCGGTTTTGTGCGAGGAGCAGGACCAACATGGGGTCCAGCTGAGGAGCAACACATGACTGGGTGTGGCCCTGAAGAGAAACATCAGATATTAACAAGTCCGATCTTTGATGCAACAGAGTTTATACAAGGATCAGGTTACACACACTGGTTAGAGAGGGATAAAAGCAGCCCCCCGGGCTCGTTTTCACATGTCAGAGATGACAAAAAAATTTAATGTTTAGTAAAAAACAGAGATGAGTTTAAAGAGCAACTCACCCCCTACCAGCATCTTACTCCACCCACACTTCCTGTTTAAAAAATGAACCTAAAGCGCAAACCACACTGTGCGATTTTCATCCGTCTTAGCCACATCCCTCGTCGTGAACAGAATCGTGTAAAAAAACGGTGAGCGTGAGGGTGACTTGCATATCTGTGGATGTCCAGTGTGACCGGCTCTGCAACAGCTTTTTGAACCATCTCACGACCAAAGACAGAGGATGTTGCGCGAGTGACGGCAGGTGTGAAAAGGAGCGCTGATGTGCTGTCATGGAGCGGAGTAAACACTGAGACAGACATTGAGAGCAAAACGTTAGATATTGGAGCGATCTGTGACAGATAGTTACTTCTCTGTAGTTTAATGTTTTTTTATAGGAGGATGAGAAGGATGGATGTCCAGCAGACAGCTCAGCTGTTTAGCTGGAAGACGGGAGAAGGAGACGTGTAGCTGGAGTCTGAGGCCAAAGCGGGTTTTGAAAATATGTAATTCAATTAATGTGACAATCAATGCAACTCAATTCTTCCTCTTTGAGGAAGATTAGCTGGGTCATGAGCTGACACTAAAAAGAAGCGTTAACTGTGGCGCTTTTTTCTCTTTTTAGCGTTGTGTTGCTTATCTGTCTAGTGACGTATGCTTTTCGGGGGGTGCGCCCGGGAATGCGCTCATGACATAGCGTATCCTCTTGGAGCGAGACGTCGTGCAGTCTGGCTCAATGAAATCTTGCGCCATTCAGTGTAGCGCCTTTCTGGAGTTCTCACAGTGTGACATGAGCAGTCGTGTGAGACGGCCGAAAAACCCACAGTGTGGTCCCGGCATAAAGGAGGCGTTGCCAGGCAGAGTGAGAGAGCAGTGCTGAGGCAGTGAGTGACATGCCCCGATCCCACCCCCGTTCTCTGTAGGAGAAACAAGCTGTTAACAAGCACACACACACATCGCTCAGAGGAGTGAACACGCAAACAGCAGCACCCTGGAGGGTTTCTCTCCACCTCGTTTGCTAGAAGAAAGGGAGGAGGACGTTTTTTAAGGAAGCGAGCAGCTCTGAGCCATATCGTTTCATATCGGCTTGTGAGTGGCCAAGTCAGCTGGAGGAGTGGCCAAGACTCGGCTGTACTCCAGTGCAGCCACGTAATACGGTACTGGCAATGTCACTAGCCAACAGGAAGGGCTGATTCAAATTCAGTGTAGTGCAGAGTTTTAACCTGAAGAGGGAGCAATAAGGATGGTTTTAGGCTGAATTTTTAAATTTTAAATAAGATGCACTAAAATGCCAAAATGATTACACGTCTATAGCACTATTATGGCACTTACACACTAGCATCGGCTCTACTCCACTCTGCTCTGCTCTGCCAGCCCGGCGGCGGAAGCTCCCCACTGCCTTAGGGATGTGGACGTAGTTGAGCACTAGGGATGGGACGAAATATTGTTTGGCGAAATTTCGCGATATAAAACGTGACAAAAATGCATCGAGTCAAAAAAAAATGGATCGCGAAATAAAGACTAAATGGCACTGCTGCATGATTTGTGTATGGCGGGCATACAGTCTAAAGCCTTTTTTATAAAACAATGCCGCTAATTTGCGCAACGCCTATGAGGCATCTGGGAGCGTTAGGTCGTTTATAAGAGCTCAGACCGTGGCGGTAATGTTGCGCAATCATGTCCGTTTTATAAAAGATTACGCAATGGCGGCACAAAGGAGGTATGGGGGCGGTCTCCGCGCTGTCACGGACTTCCGTTTATCTTGGACATAACTTGCTTTTTATTGCGATCAAAGCCGCGCTCGTTGAGTTTTTTTTCCCCACATTTCTCTACAGGTGTGTGTCCTCCACCATCACTGTGAACAGTCAGATGATCTGAGCTGCAGATCTAACGGAGAGACGCTCCCGGAGCTCCGCATCGCTCCAGTTTATCATCTCAGCTGGTTCGAAAACGAAACTTGTGGCCGTGTTTAGTTTCATTTTCATTTTATAGTTCCCGGCCGGAGCTCGGCATTAATTTGACACCTCCCTCTGTTAAGTTAATGTGCGTTTATAAGACCAGCGAAGCCGCAATATTACAGCAATATTACAGCAATATTACAGCAATATTACTATCAAGCGTGGCGGCACGAATGCAGCAAAATTCGGTAATATTACGCTGATTTGCCGGCATGGTGTGTCTTATAAAAAGGGCTTATGGTGGCAGGCTGACAGCACTATCTGCTGATTAAGCAGGGTAAAACTAAATGAAAAAAAAAAAAGAATCCGGGGAACGGTGCAGTGCGTCGTGACGTCGTCACGTCAAGTCACAGCGCCTGTTGCAACAACACTGCAGGCAGGAGACATTGTTTCTGCTCAAAGATCACTGATTACACCAGAACATGTTGATATGTTAGTTTTTTTGAAGAAGAACCAGTCCTGAGATAACTTAACCTAGGGTTAGAGCAGCACTAAGAGAGTGTTCTTGTTTGTGTTTGGCCTGTTAGGCCTTGTGTTTCCCTGTGTGCAACGGAAACAAAAATAAACAAGTTGTTATTATACAGTAATATTTTTTCCTTTTTTTTTTCTTTTTTGATATCGTATCGTGACATATCGTTTCGTGACTATGACATATTGAGGTGCATCGTATCGTTAGTTTAAGTATATCGTCCCATCCCTATTGAGCACATGGGTGGTCCCCAAAAATCGGCGCGGAAAATTGGCACGAAGATATCAGTGATGTCATGGGCGCATCTCTGAGCATGTGGGCAGGTCAAAGGAGAACGGAGAAGTCCGCGGTAATTTCCTTAAAGATACTGGCCAGACTCAGCATGAAAATTGTAAAATATCAGTTTAACTACACTTTAGTACTTATAAAAAATAAACCGGGTTTAGTTTTTTTATTTTGTTCAGCAATTTTGTCATAAATCATTACAGAAAATCAAAATTCTCTCCTCTAAACACTGAAAATCGCTGGTTCCGTATGCATCACTCAAATACATGAAAGAAGGCACTGCTCCTGCTACTTACTAGGAGATTAGTTGTATTTTGCTCTTCTTTGTGCTCTCAGTGATTACAGATAATCACGTTTACAGCTGCAGCAAAAAGTCAGAGCCATATGTCAGAGTCCTACACACATTTCTAACTAACGTAGCAACATTAAAGTCATTAAACTGTTTGTGAGGAGAATTGTAGCGAGCTGTAAGCACAACGCTAGCTTCAGTCAGACCTGCAGTCAACATTACAACACAGCTGCTGCACAGACTGCAGTCAGGGCTGCTCACTCAGAGGTTTGATCTAAAATAATAATCTAAATATTCCAACTATAAATCCATCTGGAACCGCTACCGGTCCTTCTGGACTCCTTAAGTCCCGTTAGCATGATGGCAGCCGCATGGCTAACCGTGTTAGTGCCAGTAAGGAAAAAATAAGTCATTTGGAAACGCTACAACACACACAGAGGTTGGATCTAAAAAGACAGATCCTTCTGAGACCGGTAGAACCTTCGTGCCATCCTGGATTACAGCCAAAACAACAACCAGCCGAGTTAACGAGCGGCTGCAGCGTCAGGAACAGTAATTCTGTTAAGCTATCTATCCATTTTTTCCAGTTATATCAATATATACACACAGAGGTAAAACTGGCAGCACATTGTTTTATTTTTCTGTAGATTATTGAATTATATTGGGACAGAATGATGACGCTAAGACCTCATCAGCTGAGAGCTCCCGGTGGGAGCGCTACAAACACAGAAATTAAATATTCAATAAACATAAACAAACTGTACCGATTTTGGTTCTGAAGACGTTCAGCATCCTCCTCCACAATAGTTTCGCCACTGGTGTCCAGATAGGCTCACGACTCTTCTGAGTTAAACAGCCTCAAACATGTGTGCACCTCCGGTTACCCAGCTTGCTGCGGTAGGAGTCAAACTCCGGTTGAACTCCCCCAGCTCTCCGATATCCGTTCTCCTCGTCGTATTCCAGAGAAAAACAATCTGACCCACTAGCAGAGGTTTCAGAAGCTACATCTGACTGATAAAACATTGTTGTCTGCTATAATGCTAATGTAGAAATACCGAGCTGCAGCATTGTTTACACTAGCTTTCTCAGCGGTTCCTTGTGAAACGTCATCGCCGGTTTAACGCTCAGACCTTCCTCTGTTTTTTCCTGCGCCGTTTAAAAACACTGGATTTTCTTACAAATCCAGCTGTGAAAATCCCAAAAAGAAATTGACTCGAGGTTTTAATAAATTTTTACAGATGTGAATAAAAGGAAATTTGCCTCTGGCCAGTATCTTTAAACAAATGTGTTCTGAGCAGTCTTGTGCTTTGGAGACTCTTTGCCCTCTAATATTAAATCCTGCTTTGTTGTGTGTGGCAGCCTGGCAGCACTGTGTGTGTGTGTGTGTGTGTGTGTGTGTGTGTGTGTGTGTGTGTGTGTGTGTGTGTGTGTGTGTGTGTGTGTGTGCGTGCGTGTGTGTGTGCACTCCTCACAGCAGAGACGGAGAAAAACAGCTTCAGTCAGAGGCTTGTTAACTCCTCAGCATCCAGAATGATAATGAAGCGCGCATGCAGGAAGCCCCCCGCTGGCTGATTCTATCCGCTGATCGGAGGCTCCCCCTATAGTAGGCATGAATTTGAGCTGGCTGTGAGTGTGTTGGTCCGAAGATACCCTGACTAGCCCGGGTAGAGCTGGTGCTAGTGTGTAAGTGCCATTAAACAGTCATCTATACAGTTTATCAGCAAAAAAAGTTAATTTGGGGTGACTTACTCTTTAAAGCTGCTATAGCAAATTTGGAAAACAAATTAGCTTAAAACATTTTTTCATGCCTCTTAACTAGAGGTGCCTGAAAAAATCGATTCGCATTTGAATCGTGATTCTTACTTATAAAGATTCAGAATCGATTCTGTCTGAAAGCCTTTATGTAAACTGCCGTATTTCCGAGCGTCCCTGAACGCATCATCGCTGGCGCACCGGCGCTAGCAGTAGCTGCTTGACTGTTGGTTCATGCCGACTGCACCGTGAATAATTGATGCCTGTTTGATGCCTAATTAGTGCCTGTTAGTCTTCATAATGTTAAACTTTGTTGCCACACATACTTGAAAAGTATTTGACTGCATTACTTTCAAAGCTACTATTAGGTAACTGTAAAGATTTGTTAAATTTTACAAGGTAAGAAAAAATAAATGTTGCCTTTTCATCAAAAGATTGCCTCTGTTTACAGATTTAGAATCACTTTATTTTACCTTGTAAATTTGCATTTTCTTAAACATAACCTTTAAAGTAAAATAACAATTTCCCATAGCTTTTTCCAACTTGCAGAAGAAAGTAGTTAGACCTGGAACTGACAATCTTTGTTGATATTGATTGTGAATCGATTTGAATCGAGAATCGATTCTGAATCGAATGGGCACCCCGAGAATCGGATTCGAATCAAATCGTGAGTTGTTGTAAGATTCACATCCCTACTCTTAACAAAGTTCTAACATAGGATAGCTAGAAATATGTTGTAGAGATTAAAAAAACAAAAAATAAATAAAGTGGTTCTCTAACATTTGTCTAAAAACCTCCACCAATAACATGGTTCAGACCGAAAGCAACCTTCATCTGGTTGTCCGTCTCACCGAACCGCTGCACTTCCCTGGGTCCTCCACTCATCACACACTCACGTATTCAGCAACAGAACACCACTGGTGTGAGAGGTTCTCCGCTCAATAATATCAGAGAAAGAGAAACAGCCGGCTGCTACCACTTCAACTTTAGGACAAACTACCAGAGTCCCAAAAAAAAAAAACACCATTTGAAGTCACGGACAACAAAAGGTGTTTGGGCCTGGTGACTAGCGCTCTCTCATTTCCTCTGGTATCGCGGGTTTCCGGTTCCGGCAGAAGTGCCTCAGGGAAGATACTTGAGGGGAGGGGTGGGTGTTCCGTGACCGTGTTCGAGTTCAAAACCTAGCTTGTTCTGTAGATTCGCTATAGCAGCTTTAACATAGGACTAAATAATCAAATAAGTAGAAAAAACTACAATATTTTGAACCAAACATCCAGTTGACTTGATCAGTTTTGTACTAAAACACCAGAAAGAATAGGAAAGGGGCTCATTCTAATGGCGCTTACACACTAGCACCGGCTCGGAACGGGCGGGATTGGGTAAGTTCCTTTCACATCCGGGTGGCCCGGGGATTTCCGGAGCTGAACCGTACGTGTTTTCGGCCCTCATCCGAAGGAGGTCTGCTTTTTGTCGAAACCGGGCCAACACACCCACTGCCTACTCATTGGTTGGCTCAAACTCACGCCTACCTTTAGGGGGAACCTCCGATTAGCGGATAGAATCCGCCAGCGGGGGCTTCCCCCATGCGCGCTTCATTATCACTCTGAATGCGGAGGAGTTAACAAGCCTCTGACTGAAGCTGTTTTATCTGTTTCTGTCTGTTGTGATGATCACAGCGCGCACACACACTGACTCAGTGTTGCCACACAGTCTTTTGTTTAATAAGGAAGAGACCGCAGACTTCTCCGCGCTCCTCTGACCCACCCAGCCGTTTCTCTCTTCCCGTCGGCTGTGAGGAGCGCAGCGCGCACACACACACACACACACAGCCTTTTCTAATAAGGAAGACACCGCACAAACTTCTCCGCGCTCCTTTGACCCGCCCACATCACTGATATATTCGCGCCAATTTTTCGCGCGCATTTCTGAGACCGCCTATCACGTCCGCATTCCTAAGGGTGTCCTGGACGACGTGTGTAAACAACCTGGCGGGGCCGGGGCCGACCGAGGCCGACCAATCGGAGCCGACCCGGTGCTAGTGTGTAAGTGACTTAATACTGTTGCTTTAAACTGGTGTTCTTACTTAAATGGTTCACATTTTGACATGAAAATGGCAGTTTTACCTAGTAATAATAATTTATAAAGTGATTTCAAAAAGTGCTGAACAGCAAAAAGATAAAAACAGAACAGAATAAAACAAAATGCATTTAATAAACAAATAAAACATTGAAGAACAACAATAACCAATAAAACTAAGCCTGGACATCAGGACACATAGCTTTGGGTAAAATAGTGGGTCTTTAGCTTAGAATTAAAAACCTCTACAGCACCTGCTCTCTTCAGGTAGATTGTTCCACAATGATGGGCATGAAGAGAAAACACGCTCACAGAGCTTTTCTGCTACGGTGCATGGGAACACGCTTGCTAACGCGCGTGCACACACACACCTACCTGTTCTCCTATGGGTGACAGGGTCCTTGGACTGCTCTGACCCCCGTGGTGAAATGTAACTCACAGAAGTGTCCTCGAGGAACTTGTCAACAGGATCAGGGCAGACTGAAACAAACCAAAATGACAAAAGAATGAAAGTTCAGGGGCACTCCATCATCATATTGACCTGGGATAATCCCATAGTTTACACATAATTCCAGTACTCTGGTTTAGGGTTGTGCATGTGCTAGCTGTGGTTAATGCAGCAGGTGTGCTGACATCAATCTAACATGATGCCACATCATCATTCTCCCTCATGTTGCAGGTATTTCATGTTTTTGACTCAATGCAATTAAAAAGTGCTCCTGGAAGCTCCACCATCCTGTGGTGGAGAAGGTGGAAGTCAGTCAGTTGCTCTGTCTTCTCAATCCCCAGTGAGTCGTAGCGGATGGCTGCTCATACTGAGCCAGGATCCTCTGGAGGTTTCTTCCTGTTAAAAGGGAGTTTTCCTTCCCACTGTCACTACATGCTTGCTTAGTATGAGGATTGCTGTAAAGTCAATGACATAACAACTCAATGCAAATTGCTGGGTTTTCTTAGGTAGGAAATTTTTAAAGGTCAACTTCATTGCAAAAACATTTTTCAATTATTATTTCTGATTCTAATGGGTCACTCTGAGTGTTTCATGCAGGCTGAACATGAAAATAGTCTCCTACACCTATCTCCTGCATTAGCTTCTGATAGAAAATAGACTCTAGGTGAAACTCTAGGATTAGAAAATCCTGACAGATCTACGTCACACTGTCACTTAACATTCATGGACTCACCCATCTTGACTCACGACGGGGAAGGCTGTTGTTGGTTTAGCGTCCAGGAAACAGCAGAGAACGTCTGGGCTAGTAGAAGCTAACCGTTAGCATTAGCAACTCCACCACACAGCAGAACTCCTCCAGGCTTGTGTTATTTGTGGAGATAAAACATCAACGTTGCAGAGCAAACAGAGTCAGTGGTAGAGTCATGTTGCTGTTAGCCAATCAGAGGAGAGATGTCCACATATCAGGAAGTAAGACTCCAGATCCTGCCTTCTGAAACTACTTTCTCCACTGGCTGAATTCTCTGTGCTGAAATGGGCGCACCGGAGCTTTTTTCCTCAGACTACAACTTACAAGGCATTCATTCCAACTGGAGACCACTGAAGGAGCCTGATCATACTATATTAAACCTTTGAGAGCAAAGGTAGGCACAAAATATGATTCAAATATATTACCGTTGGCACTATTGAGATGTCCTTTATCTTAAATACGAGTTATATTCATCAGCCTGAATTTGTACCCGGAAATGAAAAGGTCAGTTTCAGTGAAGCTCCGCCCACACCCGCTCCAACAAAACACGCCTACAACAGGTCTTAGGCAAGTCAACTGTTGTAGGTTTGGTGGTCTAGCAGCTAAAGCATCTGCCTTTCATCTCGTTTTGCCATGTCCTGACGCCGGTTCGACTCCCGGTGTCAGCAGTAATTTATTTAGCAGCTGAAGCAGATTTCATTTTTTTATATTTTAGTTTTATTGATTAGTTTCTGCAACATATTTTGTGTCTCTACAGATCTTTGAATTTGGTCGTTTCCAAGCAGCTTTTAGTTGATTTACTCTGCTCACCTCACATGGACTCTCACTGGCTAAAGAAACAAAGAGACTAGTCCTGATATTTTAAACCATTTACCAATAAAGGGTTGAAAACATAAAACTGGCAAGTGGAGCTAAAAAAGAAGAAAAAAATTATCGCTGAGACCGGGAGTAGAACCGGCGTAAAACAGCAGGTAAGACAGGATGGAGAGCGGCAGAGCGCTGATTACTGATGCGCTCTGACGGGCAGCTGCGTCCTGCACACGGCCACAGTAACATTCTCAAAGTGGCGCCACCAAAGAAAGCATAATTAACACACGATCGTTCATGTTTGATCATACTTTCGCTTTCATTTGTGCCTGACGCGCTCCGCTGCTGCTGCAGAGCTCTTCTCCCGTGCTTCGGTGACTTCACCTCACTGGCTCAGCCAGTCCCACACCCAGGGCCATTTCAAAGCATTTCGGGGACCACGGCACAGTGGTCCCCACGTGACCCATATCTGAATTTTTTGTGACAGTCTGAACAGCACAGATCCGATTTGTTTTCCCCCAATCTGATCCTGGTCACTTTCATATGTGGAACTGATTCTGTAACATATCCAATGTTTTTGAAAGAGACTGCAGTCTGAACTGTCATCCACCTCCTACGTCACTGATCAGTGGAGGTGAGCGTCGTGTCAGGACTTTCCTGAAGAGAAGCGCTGACAGGGATTCAGAGGTCTGTCTGGACATCATGTCAAGTTATGGAATTAAAAATACAGGAGAGCATGAGAGCGGGAGGTGCTGCTGGAGCGAAGCTGGAACATTTTCAGTGAAAACTAATTCAGGAAGACGGCAGGAATAAGGAGGAAAATAGTTTCTAGTTTTTAAAACAGTTTCCAGCCCAAAACGGGAGACCTGACAGGTGTGATCCTGAAATTGTGTCTGAATTATCAGTGAAGGCTTTCACATCACAACTCCACCTCTCCTGGTTCTAACTGTGACTTCTTGTCTTCTACGCATGCAGGTCGCTTTGGGGCCGTGAACTGGTTTGATGTCGCATTTCAGTTATAATGTGAACAGCCACACAAAAAAATTGGATTTACTCAAAAAATTGGAATTGAGCACCAAGACCTGCAATGTGAACCTAGCCTAAGTTTCCATCCAGCCTTCTGCAGGCTTTTCCAGATAATCTGAAACTTGCAGAAAGAAAATGCATGAATACAGCCAAAAAGATGTTTGGGGGTATTTATCATGAGGAAATATCACATGGTAAAAAGCTCCAAAAAGTGGATTTTCCATGATATGGCCCCTTTAAAAATATGAATAAAGTTGACCTTTAGGGCCGGAATATACTTGCTGTCTACCTCGCGTTGGCGCAGGCAGCAGGCTGCGTCTTTGTTCATATACTTGCTGCTACACAGCGCTGCATTGCATGTAGTACCGGAGTGTTCCACTAGGGGGCAAACGAGAGTACTCAGACCGGAAAGAGAGCCAGTACAACCAAAACAAATGGCACTTACACACTAGCACCGGGTCGGCTCCGATCGGTCGGCCTCAGTCGGCCCCGGCCCCGCCAGGTTGTTTACACACGTCTTCCAGGACACCCTTTGGAATGCGGACGTGATAGGCGGTCTCAGAAATGCGCGCGAAAAATTGGCGCGAATATATCAGTGATGTGGGCGGGTCAAAGGAGTGCGGAGAAGTCTGCCCGGTGTCTGCGCTCATCACAGCAGACGGGAACAGAGAAACGGCTGGGTGGGTCAAAGGAGCGCGAAGTGCGCGGTCTCTTCCTTATTAAACAAAAAGCTGCGTGGCGTCAGTGTGTGTGTGTGTGTGTGTGTGTGTGTGTGTGTGTGTGTGTGTGTGTGTGCGCGCGCTGCGCTCATCACAGCAGACGGGAACAGAGAAACGGCTGGGTGGGTCAAAGGAGCACGGAGAATTCTGCGGTCTCTTCCTTATTAAACAAAAAGCTGACGGAAACAGATAAAACAGCTTCAGTCAGAGGCTTGTTAACTCCTCCGCATTCAGAGTGATAATGAAGCGCGCATGGGGGAAGCCCCCGCTGGCGGATTCTGTCCGCTAATCGGAGGTTCCCCCTAAAGGTAGGCGTGAATTTGAGCCGACCAATGAGTCGGCAGTGGGTGTGTTGGCCCGGTTTTCGGTGCGAGTCAGACCACCTTCAGATGAGGGCCGAAAACACGTACGGTTCTGCCCCAAAAATCCCCGGGCCACCCGGATGTGAAAGGAACATACCCAATCCCACCCGGTCCGAGCCGGTGCTAGTGTGTAAGCGCCAAAACATGGCGTCAATAAAAGTGCTCAAAAGTGGTTAATTTTGAGATCACGACAGACAAAAAAGACAGCAGCGGCATCATAGATCAGTGTTCCTCAACCCTGGTCCTCAGGGCCCACTGTCCTGCATGTTTTCCATGTCTCTGCTTCAACACACCTGATCTGCATTGCCTCCTCAGGAGGACTTCAAGTGCTGCAGATGCCTGTTAATCACTCATTCATTTGAGTCAGGTGTGTGGCAGCAGGGAAACACTATTGTTAGAAAGTGCAACATGGAAAACATGCAGGACAGTGGGCCCTGAGGACCAGGGTTGGGGAACACTGTCATAGATGGTGTGAAAGACCTCTAAACCAGAGACGGTGTCACCATGGTGAGTGTGTCTCGCTGTGTCAACTCCACCTACTGGTTGCTCGTATATTGCAGCATTCGGGCGTGTCGCGTCAATTTTGGGGGACGCGCACAAACGACGCTTCAAATCAACGCAAGCTGCGCGTGGTAGCCATTTTAAACACACGTACGCGTCGCTAAACAGCAAGTATATTCCGGCCCTTAAAGCAACATTCCGCAACTTTTACACCTTAAAATTGTGCTTTTTTGTAAAGTTTTTGCGTCATAGTATTATCTATTATGCTCATTTTCATACCTGTGATAGTGTTGGGGGGTCCCACGTCTGTTTACTGCGCTATACAGTTTTTGTGCTTCGGGTATCGCCGGAAGTACTGACTGGGTGTCGTTTTATGGCAGAATATGGCAAGCCAAAGGGATAAAAAAGCGCGTGTTCTAAATGCGCGTTATGTCCGCCAAAATGCGCGTCTTGAATGCGCGTTTTTACGCCAAATGTGGAAAAAACTCTTGTGTTCTAAAAGCGAGCATTATGTCTGCCAAAACGCGCATCTTGAACGAGCGTTTTGGCGAGTTTAGATCGCGCATTTTTTTATCCCTTTGGCTTGCCATAATTGTATAACGTAGACTCGTTGTTTAGCCGTGGCAGATTCACCAAAGAAAGCTAGAAATCCCTTATCAGAGGAATATAGGAAAAGAAAAGGAGAACGTGATAGAGCAAGAGCAAAGACCAGAGTTATTATTGGGCCGTCTTTTCCTCCCTGGAGAGCTCTTTTAGAAAGAACAGCATGAACTACGGACTCTGACCTAGCCGTGCTGCTAATGGCTAGGTAAGTAATAAATGATTTCACCAGGGTTATTGTGTTTGGTCGGGCATAAAGTTGTTATACAGTCCTGATAAAACAATTTATTCAATGTGTGGAGGTGGAAATGTTTTTCGTTGTTTTGCCTGACATTAGGAATGTAAACATGCCTCTTATGGTGCGTTCACACCGGCCATAAAGTATGCATCGCCAGCGTCAAGTTTCAATGTTAAGTCTATTGTAAGGCGCTTCAGAGCTGCGTCAAAATCCCTGCGTCGCTTTGTGAGTGTTGCTCACGTCAAATCTTGATACTTTTCATGCTTTTCAAGCTTCAGCGCAAACGTCAAAGCGAGCAACGTTAGCAACGCAAACGTCAAAGCAAGTTCAGCTAGCTGAACTTTCTGCGTCGCTTTGCAAGCGTCAACCAATCAGAGCGCCAGTTGATACGTCACAGCAGAGCGAGGGAAGAAGACAAATTCATTCAGCAATGGAGGAGAAACTTATCATCGCCGTTTGCAACTATCGGGAACTGTATGACCCGTCTTGCTACGCTTACCGAGATCGGAATAGAAAGGACCTTGCTTGGAGGAAGATTGCTAGAGAACTCGGCGTGTCGGGTGAGTGTTTTTTCAACGTTTATGCCGCCATTGTCTCGATAGGATCCGCCATTGTTACAAACATCTGGCAACAGAGAGCCGCGCACGCGCTCTTTCCTACCTTCCCCTCCCTGTGGGGCCGACGCAACCATCAAAGCAAGCTGCGCCAACGCAAACTGCGTCAATGTCAAAAATATATAGGCGTGAAGTATGCGTTGTTTGACGCATACGTCAAGGCCGGTGTGAACGCACTATTATGCCCAAGAGAGAGATTTGATTTTACGACAGTGACGTTACGCAGCAAGCCTCTAGAGGGCGACAGAGACCATATAACTGCAAAGTTGCAGAATACTGCTTTAACTACCTGGAATGATGAACTGAACTCAATGCACTGATAAGTAGGTTAAATTGGAATGTTTACTTTGTAAAGTGCCTTGAAATGACTCTTGTTGTGATTTGGTGCTATAGAAATAAACTGAACTGAATTGAATTGTTGGTCCTTCAGCCCAGCCTGAGGCCCGCCTTTAGGGTTCCTCCACACCTTCATCTCCTCACGCTTAGACTACTGCAACTGGCTTTTCACTTGTCTGAGCAGAACCTCCCTGAACCGTCTACAGGTGGTCCTGTGCTAGGCTGCTGACCAAGTCCTCCAAACACACCCACGTCACCCCGCTCCTCTTCCAGCTTCACTGGCTGTTGGTTAACTTCAGGGTTCATTTCCAGATCCTGGTTCTGGTTTTTAGGGCCTTACATGGACAAGCACCATCATACATTGGTGATCTTCTCAGTCCCTACACCCCCAGCAGGTCCCTGAGGTCCAGTGATCAAAGCCTACTGGTTGTGCAGCGCACCAGGCTAAAGACCAAAGGTGACAGATCATTTGCTGCTGTGGCAACCTCGCCTCCATCAGTGCGCACCAGGGCAGCTGTAGCTATGATGTAGCTCATCACCACCAGCTTGTAAATGTGTGTGTGAATGGGTGGATGACTGATTGTGTTGTGACGCGCCTTGAGGGGTTGTAGAACCCTATGAAGGCGCTATACAAATAAACCATTTACCATTTAATTCTTCCCAAGCCTCGTCGTGGTTTTACTCTGCCTGAAAACAGCTCAGCAGATACATGTGGCCAGCTGCTGATGTTTTCTCATATTGGGTGTTAACTTGAGGAACATTAGCATCTAGTGTTGCACCTGGACCTAAACTCTGCTGATGACCCTGTGTACTCACCAGTTTGCCGTTTCTTCAGTGTGACATAAGGCAAGAGGTCATGGCGGGTGATTATCCTCAAAAGCTGGAGGACATGCCGAAAGTTGGTTTCATCACAGCGGCCCTGCCGTTCCAGGGCGAGCAGGAAGTCTCTTCCACTCCTGATGCCACCGCGCTCATACTCATCAATCACATCCACAAACAGGAAGGACAGTACCCGGACATCCCTGTGTGTCAGCTGAGCACCAACTATGTCAAACATGCGATGAAGTGAGTACAGACCATGGGAGTTCTCAATTTCTTCCTCAGGCCATGGATCAAAGCGCCAGTCTCTTCTGGATATGCTGGAGTTGTTGGACTGATCAGAGGTTTTCCTACTGGCCACCTCTCCACTGATGGCTGACGCACTGGGGCAGCCAGGCCTGGTTATTAAAGCTCGATATCCAAACGGGCCCGGGTTTGCTCCGCTCTGACTGGACTCCATCCCAACAGGATGGAAAGAAGGCTGGAACTGCTGAGCAGAGGGGTTCTGGGCCAGCCGGGAAGGGATTTCAGCATTCTGGAGCTGTGGTTGTTGTGACGTCATCGTATGGGCCCAGAGACAACGTCTGCTGCTACCGATGAGCTACATGGAGAGATAAGATCAGAATCAGCACCAGCATCCACTGGGGGCAGGTCTCCAGAGCTTGTCTGTAACTTTCACAGACACGTTTGACTCTTAACTGGTTAGATGATCGTGTTGTTGTGTGTGTCTGGGTCAGAAACATAACAGCTGGTATAATCTGTCCAGATTAAAACAATAATTCAGGTTACAATTTAGCTCCATTATTAGCTTTAGCTTGAAATGTTTTTCAATTGGGATCAGATTATATCCTGGCCTAACTCATAGGAGGGATTATAGATTTATTTATATTATAAAAGCAGCGTTAGCTAAACCGCGTGACTGCGCGCGCGCGCACACACACACGTGAAGATGTGATCTTTTACGTTAAAGTAAACCTCACCTGACGAAAGACGAAACCAAACGCGCTCCTTCGGTGAGCTGGGTTTTCCTGATCAGCGTCAGACACAATAAATGTCCTTCAGCTACCTTCTCATCACCTAAATTATTGAACCTTTTTGCAGGAAAACAAAAGGATTTATCTGCGTTTAACCTCTATGGTCAAGTACACAATAAATGCTAAAAACATAGCTTTAGAGTTTCTTCACGTCCACACAGCTCCCTCCCGAACCGAGGAGAGACGCAGCAGGTAGCGGTCACAGACCTCCTCTGGTTCCGCGGACCTTCAACATTAAAACCACTGATTTAGACTAGAAGCAGCAGCAGATGAAACAGTGCTCGGTCCTCAGCTAAAATGAAAGAACTTCCGGTTCAGGCGCATGTTCATTTCCGGTGGTAACTCCAGCTTCAAGGAGAGGTTTCCCATAGACATTATAATTGATAGACCCCCTATTGGCCGCTCGGGCGCAGGAAATGCGGTCGCCATCTTAGGTCGGTCGGGCTTCCGGCAGACACGAACCATAACAGCAGCAGTAAACATGATGCCTGAGCTCTGTGCGGTTTATTCTTGCTCTAATCGGCGGACTATTGAGAGCATGGCTCGGGGGATAACTTTTCACAAGTAAGTTCGAGCATTTTTGTTGTTTGTATTTTGTAAATATAACTTTGTTGTACTATATTTGTGTCCACCAGCAACACTTCCTAGTTAGCTAACGTTAGCTACATGTTTACTGCTGGTGCTCCCCTGACAGTGAAGGCTAAATGAGACTATTAATCATTTATTCCAAAACACTGACTTAGGTTACAGCTGACACAAGAATGCTGCTGTAGAAATCAAACAAATCTTCCTGGTATCAGATATAGCTCATGTCTCAGACCCTCCCCTCTGACTGGAGAATAGTTAGCTAACATGCTAAAGAGGATTGCTGTGCAGAACTTTTTCCTGGTTTTACCCTTTGAGGAGTTTTAGTTCATTATCAATAGAAATGCAGTTTTTATGTTAAAGAAAGGTTCTAAGAAATCTTAAAGAAGAAATCTTACTTAAAGAAGTAAACAGAAGAGTAGGAATAACACAAGAGGAATTAAGAAAATAGCATTGACCTCCTTTGTACAATATTGGTAGACACTAATCTGCAAATTGCATGTTTTTGTTTTCTAGGTTTTCCCACAAAAGATGTGAGGAAGAAGTGTGAGGCTTCCTGCAGCTGATTTATTATGATTAGAACTGGGCTGTGTCAGATGGAGTTTGTTTCATCTTCAGCTTCCTGGTTCTCCTTCAAACAGTAAGTGTATCATAAGGCCATCAGCATTCATAAATGTACATATCCTTTTATCAATCACAAGGCAGAGTGTAATACTTATCCCCACATACCTTGTCTTGATGTTATTTGTCAAAAATTAATTTATTTTAATAAACGTCCTAAGAATCATGTCTAGGTGCCCCAGAGTTTTCACAGCACCAGAGGCCCCCTGATGTAAACTGAGAACCACAGGTGTGTACTATAAACAGTATATTATTGTCAAACATTATGCTTGTTTGTTTTAACCAGAAAAGTGCAGAACTACATCCAGAAGAGCCAAAGAGAGCCTGTCTGTGA
>SSNS01000402.1:253769-276257 GCA_006937985.1 Aphyosemion australe | reverse complement strand
ATATGGAAATGTCCACATGCTACAGGTTAAAATTTAAAATTTGTTCACTTCAGCATATAAAAACAAGTACCTCAGAGAGACTCTATTTTTGCCCCTCCCACTCCACACACAATACAAAGCAAATCTTAATGTTGTCCAATTTAACTTTTGGAAATTACTGATGCAAATATATTAAATATGCTTCTATTCCTTTACAGGAGGCTGTGATTGGTGGATGATGAGGCTGGGCTGGGCCAGAAAAACCAAACTAAACACAGATGTGTAGCTGTCATGCTGGATGCCACGGCCGTCAGACTTGATCTCATTGGTTAAGTCTGTGGTTCTGAAGAGAAGGCAGCACCACATGGTCAAACTCACCTCTCTTAAACTGCAGAAGGGGAGCTCCAGATAACAGCTTTCAATTACTATTTTAAAAAATTCTCAACATAAGTAAGAGATAAATTAAGACAAAACAAATAAAACTAACTCCTTTAAACAGTTAGTTCTTTTTTTCTCTCTCTTTCTCCCCGTGTGGTGTTCGGCTGTAAAGTAATCAGAATTTATGTCTGAGTATTGAAAACAAGCCTTACAGTTTTATTCTCACAGGTGGAGCGTTATAGATTCAGCTACACACAAATATACAACAGAACCAGAATATCACTAAGCAGTCAGTTCTGACAGATGGTTTGTCGATTTCTTGTCATTCAGACTTTGTTTTAGTTGTTGTCTCTCTCACCCTCTCTTTGAGTTATATTGGTACTATATGTATATGAAACACTCATTTATCTCATTTATCTATTTTATTATTTATCTATAAGAATTATATTGTATATATTAATTGTTTATTAAAATGGCTGAGTAGTACTTTCTGCTTCTCTTTCATATATTAAATGTGTTTTTATAAATATCTACCATAGATCTCACACCTGATATATAGTCCTTTTTGAATTATTTTGATTCTCATTGTTTGACTGTGATTTTTATGTGTTTGATCCATTTTTTCTATAGGTTTTGTCACTAGGCAGTGGATAAGAATCCCATATGTACCCACAGCAAACCCATTATGTATTAAAATGCTCAAACATGTGTCCTGTATCAGAGCTACATGTGTGTAGTTTACAGAGAAAAAAACCGCATCAAAATCGGGTCAGTATTCAAGGAGTTATGGTTGATTTAATATTCTGACACTTCAATGTCTCTGCAAAGGGAGGGGGGGCGCGACCGATCCAAGATGGCGGCGCCACCGCTCGTCAGCGCCCATAGGCAATAGCGGTCGCGAGGGGTCTATCAATGTCTATGAGGTTTCCAGTGTTTTACCAGAAATGCGCAATAGTGTATGGCTGTTGGTCGCGGGAGCGCGCACAGACAGGCCGCCGCTCTGTGGGTCCGGTGTTGTGGCGATCTTTGCTACCTCGTCAGATTATCCCAGCAGCAGGCACGTTCTCTTTGTTCCCCTCCGAACATTTGATAACTCCAGGAAGCACCGGGGAAACTCCAAACTCTCAGCCATGTCACTAGCCTGGCAAGCCATCCTATATATGTGAATATAAAACTCTGCAAAGCAAGAATTTGGTCTAGTTCACTAGGCTACCATGTCACAGCTTTGCCGACGACTTATGACAACCGGAAATAGGAGTGCGTTCTATGTGGAATGCGGAGGTTGGAGCGTGCATAGAGTAGCCTGGCAAGCCATCCTATATATGTGAATCAAAGACTGTATATAGATATAGATGGAAAGCAAGAATTGGTCTAGTTCACTAGGCTATGCATAGAGCCCATAACGAACAAAAACACAATTGGATTAAATCCATTCAGAACAAGAACACGAGGGAGTGGATCTTGGCTGTAAAAGAGTCATAAAGAGACGAGAACATCAAAGCATTCCCCTCAGGCTGCTTCACATGAAGGAGACGGCCTTTTCGCTCATTTGCAAACATGAAGATGATATTGTAAAATAATGTTCACTGAAACACTAGTTATTTGTTATTTCTGAATCGAATTCCTTTGGTTTTTGCAGAATAGTGACGTGTTTTCTAATCTTTATTTTCATAATTCAGTTTTGTGGAATTGTTTGGGATCGTGTAAAAGGTACCATACCATATACCATACCATGTTTATTTATAAAGCACATTTAAAAACAGCATGACAGCTGACCACAGTGCTGTACAGCAGTAAATAAAAAGGAAACCCCGAAATACCAAACAAGATAAAAATCAGATGAAAGATAAAAGGAATAGTAGATTAAAATAATTTAAAAAATCTAAAAGATACATGCTAGAGAATAAGCAAAAATACAACTAAAAACATAAAAACATACTAAAAGGGTAGCACATGTCCACAGGTAAGATACCACAAACTAAGTAGCCTGGCAAGCCATCCAATATATGTTCATACATACAAACTTTGCAAGGCAAGAATTTGGTCTAGTTCACTATAGGCTAGTAAAATGTTGGAAATTAGATGTTTTTATATGTTTCCTTATTTTTATGACTTGGGCCATCAGCTGTATTTTTGTTTTTATTAATTTGCAAATGTGTTGATTCTACACCTCAGTCCCTGCAGTGCAGCTACCACCTGCACTCTTTCCAGGATATTGATATTTACATTGATAATTGGAAAACTTTTTTGGGAAAACCTGGGGCCTCATTTATCAAACGTTCGTAGAAACGTTCCTATATTCCCTCCTACGGATGAAATTTAGAATGTGTGTACGAACAGTCAACGTCCTGATTTATGAAACATGCGGTGGCCTCTCGTACGCACGTTCCTCCGCAATCGTCTGATGATAAATCCCACCTGTGCGCTTACAGGAGCTCGTGCCAGTTTAACGTCATTTACATACAGAAACGCCCTCAATTAACCAAAGTTGGTCACACTACGTCCTCAGATCGGGAGGGGATTCCCTGGGTTCTTCCCAGACAAAAAATAAAAACTTTATTGACAGCGAGATCGAAGCACCGGACAGACTCAGGGAGCAGAGGAGGTTCTGAAGGTTTTTATTTGTAAAATACAATCTGGACTGGAATCGGATCAGTGCGCTGCGCTCACGGAAGAGCCGTTCCCTCTGGAGTGCACTCTGCTCTGCTAAATCCTCCAATAATAAATAAGAATAAGAAGAAGCGATCTTTTATGTAGCGAATCTCAAGAAAAATCACGGGGCGCTTCCCAAGGTCAAAATAATTAAATTAAATTAAATCATAATAGATAAATAAATTCAAAATGATTTAAAACATCATAAAAATGGGAAGAGTAAACATTGTGATTACAAAATAACACGAAATCAGCCGTTCTACAATGTCAGATTCCCGTGGGTCACAGGTGTTTTTGATCCAATAATAATAATCCACCAAAATAATTATTTATTGGGTAGAATAATTAGTGGATGAGGAACACTCGTGGACCACTGAGACCGTCAGAATTGCGGTTCCCTCGTTCTGCCACTAGATGCTGTTCCTACGCACGGTCAGAGCTGTACTTATATTTAGGAACGTTTTCACGCACAAGTACAAATTGGTAAATACCACACAATGCGTAAAATCGTTCCCACGCACGAAATACGCACAGATCTGTACGTAAGTACAGTTGATAAATGAGGCCCCTGGTCTAATCCGAAGAGGCGGCATCCATCCCTCTTTGGATGGAGCAGCTCTTCTTTCTAGGAATATGGCCAATTTTTTTAGTCCTCCTTGACAACCCAGGGTCCAGACCAGGAAGCAGAGTTGTAGTTTAACCCACCTCTCTGCAGCTTCTGTACTGTTACCCACCCACTACCCCATCCAGACAGTGTCCTGCCTGTAATGTTTCTTGAATTAATCCATGTTCTTTGCAAAAGCTCTTTATTTTCCTCCTCACCAGCTGTGTATCATCCCCCTCAATCAACATTCCTCTCCCCTTAAATAGATTCTCCTAGACCTCAAGTATCACTGCCCTCTAGTGGGCAGAGACAAAATAGTTATCACTACATCCCCTTTTTTCCCACAGTTTTTTTTTCTTTTTTAAATCAACAGTCCCATGCACTGTTAAAGATTCAGCCTATCTGGAGGCTTAATGATGCAAGTTGTCCTCCTGAGCCCACAGGATACAGGCTCAGTCCCAGATGTGGCTCCCTCTGCTGACGGGACACAGTCCGGCACAGCTACCCCAGGTTGTGCAGTAGACTCAACATGAGAGGAACTATCATCAGGGTCTCGTCCCTGTAGAGTCTCTTGAGTCTTCAACAAGCTACGACGGTTACGCCTCAATGTCTGGCCATCTTCTGTCCTGACCACATAGGATCTAGGACCGACTGCCTCCAAAACAGCAGCTCTCCTACACCAAAGGTTGGAATCTTCAACTCTCACTGTGTCATTCCTGACCAGTGACTCCAGGCATCTGGTTGACCTGTCATAATTCCTCTTCTGTCTCACCTGCAGGTATTTTTTTCTTAACCCCAGATCCTGGGGTACCCCCTGATGGGCGATGTTCAAGTGGTGAGACCCTATAACTCAACAGGGCCAAGTTGGGGTCTGCATTACCGTCTTTCGCCTTCCTGAGAAGTTGTTTCACAATCTGGACTCCTTTTTCAGCCTTCCCATTGGACTGAGGATAAAGTGGGCTCGAGGTGATGTGTAGGAAATCATAAGCCACGGCAAACTTATGAAACTCTTGGCAGTTGTAACACGGTCCATTGTCACTGTAAACAACCTGAGGGATCCCCTGGCGGCCAAAAATAGATTTCAAATGTGAAATCACAGTGACAGCTGAGATATTGGGGAGAACCACCACCTCTGGATAATTTGAATAATAATCAATCACCAGCAAGTAATGTCTTCCATCCAAATGGAACAAATCAGTTCCCACCTTTTGCCAAGTTCCCTCAGGTAGATCAGTGAGCACCATTGGCTGTTTAGATTGTGTCATCTGATACTTGAGACAGGTCCCACATCCCGAAACCATTCTATCAATATCAGTGTTAATTCCTGGCCAATAGACCGCTGACCTTGCTTGTCTTTTACACTTTTCCCGGCCAAGGTGTCCTTCATGCAGCTTCTTCAGAATCTCAGGTCTCATAGACGATGGAATTATGATTCTATTTCCTCTGAGTAAAAGTCCATCAACAACACTCAGTTCTGCTCTGATGTTAAAGTATTGCTGACATTCCCCTTTTGGCCATTCACCATGCAGTTTACTCATAACTCTCTGGAGCATTGCATCTCTTGCAGTTTCATCAGCAATCTGTTTTGATTTTCTGTCTGTCGCAGGAAGAGACTCTTTGATCAAGTTTGTTTTCATCTTTTATTTGTGGTTTTTTTAGTGATCTAAGATTACAATACTACATTACTGCCTATGTGTATATACATCCTTGTTTTTATCTTTCTTCTAATTACCCTTTGAGTGTTGGTGCTGCTGTGACAAGTGAATTTCCCCACGGTGGGATAAATAAAGTCTATTCTATTCTATATCCACATGGACCTCCACCTCTGTTTCGATGGCACCTACATCCAGGGCACCATGCAGTGGAGTAGCTCTCGACAGAGCATCAGCAAAAACAATCTGTTTCCCTGGTGTGTAAATGAGTTCAAAATCATAACTGAGAAGTTTCATCATGAGCCTCTGAAGTCGGGGCAACATGTCACTGAGGTTTTTCTTGACAATAGTTATCAAAGTCTTATGATCTGTTTCAGCCACAAACCTGGGGAGACCATACACAAAGTTATGGAACTTCTCAAATCCACACACAAGTCCCAAGCACTCCTTTTCTATTTGTTCATAACGACCTACAGTTGCGGTCATTGCTCTTGATGCATATGCAACTGGCCTCCAGCTTTCTCTATCGTGCTGCAGGAGTACTGCTCCAATCCCATTGGTTGATGCATCTGTGGATATCTTTGTTTGTTTTTGGGGATCATAAAACATCAGGACCGGTTCAGTGGTAAGAATGTGCTGAAGTTGCTTCCACTCATCATCATGTTTACTGGTCCACCTGAACTCTTGTTTCTCATGCAGCAACTGTCTCAGATGCAAGGTGTTTGAAGACAGATTGGGAATGAACTTTCCAATGAAGTTAAGCATTCCAAGAGCTCGGAGAATTGCTTTTTTATTTTCAGGGCGAGGCATCTCCAGGATGGTCATCTGGCTTGACACCCGCCCCAGACAGTTGGTCTCCAAGGAAAACTATTTCTCTGACACCAAACTGGCATTTTGCTCTATTCAGTTTCAACCCATCTGCACGGATTCTCTGTAGCACTCTAATGAGTCTCTCATTATGTTGCTTCACAGTCGCTCCCCAGGCGATGATGTCATCCACATACACCCGTACCCCTTCAAGCCCTTCGATGATGTACTCCATGGTTCTATGAAATACTTAAGGAGCTGATGTAATTCCAAATGGCATCCTCAGAAACTGATACCGCCCAAAGGGAGTATTAAAGGTACAATATCGAGTGCTTTCCTCATCCAACTTGATCTGCCAGAACCCTTGGGATGCATCCAATTTGGAAAACAACTGTGCACCAGACATTTCACTTAATATTTCCTCTCTGGTAGGAAGTAAGTAATACTCCCTTTTTATGTTGTCATTCAAATCCTTAGGATCCATACAGATCCTCAGGTCACCATTAGGCTTCATGACACAAACCATGGAATTAACCCACTCTGTAGGATCCTCCACATTCCGGATGACTCCCAATAGGGTCATTCTGTCAAGTTCCTGTTTCAGTTTGTACCTCAGGGCACCTGGAACTCACCTAGGAGCATGAACAACAGGTGTGGCATCTTCTTTGAGATGTATTTTATAGGTGAAGGACAAGGCTTCAAACCCCTCAAAAACATCTGGGTACTGGCACATAATAGTTTCAATGCTGCTTTGTGGATCACCGTTGATACAATAAACTCTGTGGACCAACCCCAGCCTTTCCCATGTTGCATCTCCGATCAAAGAATCATGACCTTCTGGCACAACTATAAACATCAAGTTGTGTTCTTTACCTTTAACATGTACCGTAAGATTGCATTTGCCTTTGGTGATGATGGATTGTCCATTGTAGGCTTTGAGGGTACTTGATGGACAAATGAGCGGCTTCACATCCATGGCTTCAATATCACACTCACTTATTAAGTTAGCCCTCGACCCAGTGTCCAACTTCAAAGGAAGGACGGTTCCATTCACAAGCAGGGGCACTGTCCATTTATCCACCTTCACATCATTCACGCTGCTGCTCGTCACAGCAGATGGGGACACGTCTGCATCACGTTCCACCAGGCCCACAAAAAAAGTCTCGCCCAGAGAAGCTTCCTCCACAGTGTGTACAGGTCCAGACTTTTCCGATTTCGTCTTAGAAAAGCAATATTTTGCAAAATGATTAAGTCCTTTACAGCTGTTACATATCTTGCCAAACGCGGGACATTGTCGCATTGCATGTCGAGTCCCACATCTTCGACAGGAAAAAAATCTCTCTTTGTCTTGGCCGCGTTTCTGCTGGTATGAAACTGCGGCAACAGCTGCAACATCATGCTCAACGCCCAGCTCCCTCACGCCATCTCCAAAAGTTTTCACATGGTGCAGGGCTATTTCACATGCATGGCATATAGCCACAGCTTTACTCAACGTGAGGTCAGTCTCTCTCAGCAGCCTCTCTCTCACTTTCTTATCATGTATTCCAAACACAACTTGATCTCTGATCAGCGAATCCTGAAGAACTCCAAAGTTGCATGTTCTTGCCTTTAACCCTCAGGCTTCACTTTAAATTTCATCCTAAAGAGTCATTAGAGGACAAAAACGTCCACTGCTTAAAATGGCTATAAAAAATGTATACAGTAATATTTTTTTTTACTTTTTTTTTCATAGATCTGTTAAACAACTTCAGCCCTGCTCAAACATATAAAAATTTCAATCATTTTGAGGATTTTAACCCTTGAAATGCCAGTTTGAATACTCAAAGGCACTGCTGTAATTTATGAAAAAAAACACAAAAACTGAGTTATTTTCCCCAAATAAAATTTTTTTTGCCTGGGGAGTTCATTACAAATCAGTCTTGATTATGTTATCAAATATCTAAAATTTTGAATTTTTTGCATTTATAGTTTTTACATAGCAACAGATTTAAAATTTACTACCCTCTTGAGCCATTAGAGGACAAAAACGTCTACTTTTAAAACTGCTTTAAAAATGGTCCAGATTAATATTTTTTTCTGCTTTTTGGGTCTAAATCTTGTGATCAACTTCAGTTCTGATCAAAACAATCAAATATTGAACATTTATCTAAAATTTAACCCTTTATATGCCAGTTTGATTACGTGATGCTCATTTTTTCATGAAAAAAGCAGACAAAAGAGGAGATATTTTACATAAAACATATTTTTTGTGACTGAAATATTTTTTTAAAATCAGCCTTGGCTATGTCAAGAATGTGACAACATATCACATTTTATGCTTTATTAGTTTTTGTGTAGCAGCAGATTTAAAATGTACCACCCTCTTGTGCCTATTATGGACAAAAACGTCCCATTGACTTCAATGCAAACCTTTTGATCCTGTAACATCTGCAGCAAATAATCATGCTTTTTGTGATATTATGGTTTCATTTAGGAGAAAAGTGGTCAAATTTATGATTTTTACTGTTCATCACCAAATTCAGTAATTTCTCCATATGTTGCCCAGGAGAGAATGTTTACACATTTCTTTAGATCTTCTGCTCGTTTTATTGAAGTCAAAAGGTCAACCTGACCTCTGATAAGTAAACAAAACACACTTTGACTGAGGCTTGCGCAAGATGGCGGCCGAGACAGACGCTATTTTTCGTAGCTGAGCGATGTTCTGAACTGCTATCCCTTAAACCACCTTTGTGACTTTTTTTTACAATGATTTACCTGCATATGGACTGCCTCGAAACAATTTCATAACTTTACTAAGCAGACTACTCTACCAACAGTGTTTTTGCACTCCTCTTTTGATAAACAGGAGCCTGCACAGCTAAGCTAAGTTACCATTAGCTATACCAGTCGGGCGTGTTTTTCATCTTACTCCAGTAATATGAAGCCAAACGAACAAGGAACCAAACGCAAAGAGAAAGGAGCTCCTGTCCAAGAGGGTATGGTTTTTGGTGTTCCTCTTGCTACTCAGAAAAAGCCACCGGATCCAGTCGTTTCGACTGGCAACCCTGCAGACACAGATCATGACTATGCTTTTTCAGCTAATAGAGATGCTGCTTTTACGCCTTTGCCACCATCTGCTCCTGACACACCAGTGAAACCTAAAGAAAAGAAGCAAAAGGGCGAAATCTCTTTAGCAGAATTGCAGGCCAACATAGTTGCCGCAATAAACACTAGAGCAGATAACCTGGAAGGTATGATTGCTATCAATACAATAAGTATCGAAGCCTTGAAGAAATCTGTTGATTTTGCCTTCGCTGAAGTTGAGTCTTTAAAGTCTAACATGAAGAAGGTTCAAACTACTACTGAAAGACATGACCAACAACTATTGGAACTGCAGCGCAAGTTTAATGAATCTGAAAGATATGGACGCCGATGGAACCTTCGTCTCCATGGAGTTCCAGAAGATAACCCTGAAGACATCAAAGCGAAAATCATCAAAATCTGCCGCGCTGTGGCTCCCGAGTCCCAACACAAAATGACAGACAGTATTGATATTGTCCATCGTTTGGGAAAGGTCCAAGGATCCTCAAATCGTCCTAGAACTACTATCATCCGCTTCTCTAATAGATCTACAAGAGATCTGCTGTGGAGGGCTGCCAAGAAGAGTGACTACCTGCAAAACAACAAACTGAGATTCACTGAAGATCTAACTACGGAAGACAAAACGCTGAGAAACAAACTGTGGCCATTGATTGAAGCTGCAAAAAAAGAGGGAAAAAAGGCATACTTCATAGGTACCCGTGTTATTATTGATGGTAAAGAGGTACGACTGGATCGTTCTGATCCAACCGAAATGGATACATCTCACGCAGGGTCAGTTTCCCACCTGTGATGCCTCCTAGGGAGTAAGCTGTACGTTGAAGAGCTCAAATGATTATAGCAGCTGTTCTTTATTATTTTCAAAACTAATTTTAAATTTTGACCACTGTAATTTTGATATCTTTGTTTCACATCCCTAAAAGAAAGTGTTCTTTTTTATAGCCTGTCTTATATGTTCCTGTTACAATATTACCTTAGTGCGTTGATGCAGTTTATTTAATATGAAGATTTTATGTTCTTATATCATAAGATTTTGAGCTATTTGGGGGGATGGTGTTCATTACATTGCGTTTGAACTTAACTTTTTTCTACTTTTGTATTACCTGTTTGTAATACTGTTTTGTTATGTCTTTTTCTGTCTTCTCTCTTAATGCGAGGGGATTAAGGCAGAATGTTAAACGTAAAGCATTGTTTTTGTTTGCAAAACAACAGAAAACTGACTTCTGTTTCTTTCAGGAGACACATTCAGTTACGAACGATCTAAAGTTGTGGAAAGCACAATGGGGCAACGACATCTGGCTATCACATGGTACAGAAAGAGCAGCGGGTACAGCAATCTTAAAGAATTCCTTTGCTGGTGACATTTTACATTCTGAAGGTGACCCTAAAGGCCATTATTTTATTCTGATTATTAGATTTATGGATAATATAATTCTTCTGGCCAATTTGTATGGATATAACTCAAAACTTGAGAATGACGCGCTACTGGACTATTTAGAATCCAGATTTTCAAATTTACTTACTAAACATCCATCTGCAGTCATAGTAATGGGAGGTGATTTTAACGTTGCTTTGGATGGTATTCAAGATAGATGGCCCTCTCGAACCAATTATTTTATGGCCACTAACTTAAAGCAATTCATGCATAAATTCAATATAGTTGATATATGGAGGCAAAAGTATCCTAATATATCTTCTTACACTTGGAGCAACAAAGCTGGCACTAGCTTGTCACGTATTGACTTCTGGCTAATCTCTAACAGTTTTGATTACAATGATGTCAATACGCAAATCCTTACTACACCCTTGACTGACCATAAAGCAATAACTATTTACATTACGCTTGTTCCAAATAAATGTCATAGAAATTCGTATTGGAAACTCAATAACTCTATCCTTAAATCTGACTCTGTCATTAAAACTACTGAATTATTAATCAAACACTTTTGGGGTAAATCTCTCTCAGAAAATTGCTTTTGTAGGAACTGGGAACTTCTAAAATATGAATTATCAAAATTTCTGAGGACATATGGAAGCTCACTTGCAAAGGCTAAAAAAGCTGAAGAAGAATGTCTGATCTCAGAAATAACTTCTATTACATCAAAAAACCCTGAAAATGTATGTAGAAAAGACCATGAACACTTAATTGATTTGCAGAGTAAATTAGATGACGTTTATAAAAATAAAGCTGAAGGAGCCTTTGTGAGAAGCAGGAAGAGATGGCTGGAAGAAGGGGAACAGAATTCAGCCTATTTTTTTCGCCTTGAAAAGTTACATGTTAAAAATAACACCATTCACAAATTGAAAATTGATGGAGAAATGATATCTGATTCTTATAAAATAGCTGATTATTGTTCAAAATTCTATTCCAAATTGTATGAATCTAATTATAATGAATCTTTAGCCTATCAATTTTTGGAATCCCTCACAGAAACTAAACAGATTGACGATGACTTAAAAGACTCTTGTGATGAACCCTTAACACTGGAGGAAGTTGTTTTTGCTATAGAACACCTTAAACCAAATAAGTCTCCTGGCACTGATGGCTTTACCTCTGAATTTTATAAAACATTTTCTAAATTGATTGCACCTTTCCTCCTTGGTCTCTTTTTAGAATCTATAAAATCAGGTTCCCTTCCTCCTTCGTTAACACAGGGCATTATAACGTTAATACCCAAACCACAAAAAGACATATTTCTTATTGATAATTGGCGACCAATTTGTTTGCTTAATAATGACTATAAGATATTTGCATCAATTTTAGCTAGAAGAATGAAAGCTGTTTTGTACCATATTATAGATGAAACCCAATCCGGATTCATGAAAAACAGACACATTTCCAATAATGTTAGGTTAGTTCTTGATTTAATCGATTACTCAGATTTAATTTCAGATGACAGCTTCATTCTTTTAGACTTTTATAAAGCGTTTGACACAATTGAACATAAATTTATGTTTTATGCCTTAGACAAATTTGGTTTTGGCCCATATTTTAGCTCAGCTATACAAACATTATATAAAAATGGAAATTGTTCGATCAGATTACATGGTGGAACTTCCCCACGATTCTTCCTTAAACGAGGGGTCAGACAGCCCAATTTCGCCTTATCTTTTTTTTGCTATGCTCGCAGCTCCTTACTGACTCTCTAAAGCTTAGCTCAGTGGAAGGAATCTCAATAACTAATAATGAGATTTTTATTAGTCAACTAGCTGACGACACAACACTGTTCCTAAAAAACAGCAATCAAATACCTTTAGCTATCAATTGCATAAATAAGTTCTCCGCTGCCTCAGGGCTTTCCTTAAACATAAAGAAATGTGAATTGTTTGCTCTCAAACATTGCGATGTCCCCTCTATTTATAATATACCAGTTAAAGACACTATTTCTTACTTAGGAATCATCATTTCAAAGAATGAAAAAAATAGAAGCCTTTTAAACTTTGTCCCCATTATAGATAAAACCCAGAAAAAACTGAACTTATGGCTACAGAGAGATTTATCGCTGAGAGGTAGTTTTATTGACTAAAGCAGAGGGTTTATCCCGTCTCACATATGCTGCCTTGTCTTTGGATGTTCCCAAGAATATTGCAACAAAAATTGATAAAATGTTATTTAATTTCATCTGGAGAAATAAAACTCATTATATTAAAAGATCTGTTGTGATGAACTCTTACGATTATGGTGGCCTTGATTTTTTGGACTTTCAAACTTTAAATAATACTTTTAAAATTAATTGGCTCAAACAATTCATTGATAATTCATCTTCAATCTGGAACTTCATACCAAAATTCATCTTCTCCAAATTGGGAGGGCTGCAATTTCTTCTTGCAACTATAACGTTGAGAAAATCCCCTTAAAGCTTTCTTCCTTCCATAAACAAATGCTTCTTTCTTGGTCATTAATATACAAACACAATTTCTCACCACATAGATGCTACATATGGAATAATAAAGATATCACATTGAGAAACAAATCTCTTTTTTTCCCTTCCTGGTTTGATCAAAATATATTATTGGTCCATCAGTTGTTCAATCCAGATGGAGCTTTAATTTCATACCAAAATTTCATTGATAAATTCAATGTAATGACCTCGATCACTGAGTTTAATAAAATTATTAAAGCCACAATGTGTAATATTTTTACCTGTTTACTACCAAATTCTGTGTATCCAGTGCACAAACTTGTCCCTTTTCATTAATATTTCTCACCAACATCAATTCTAAATATTCCTCTCAGCTTCAAATTTTACATTTTTTATACATAAATTGTGGTCGACGCTCCATGGTCATCCTCCATCTTGAAATACGGTAGCTATTTAGGGACATACGAGNGGATTATGGACCATGGGCAGAAGTCGATCTCAAGAAGGGGGTGTCAAAATGAGTTGAGCTCTCCTTCTCCCCATGAAGTGGAACAAAGGTCACCAGCAGACACACAGGGACATTTTATGCTGTTATGCTTAAGAGCTGCTAAAATAAGTATAAGAATGATTTTATATGGTTAATCAACATGAGTGATTTCATGTAACGATATGTGATGGTTAATCAGAATGGATGATTTTATATATGTTATCAGATCAAAAGAATGATTTTATAAGCATAAGTGTGCGAGCACACTGGTGAGTTTAAAGGTCAAGTATGACAGCCTGAATCAATAAAGCTGTAATGATTATGTATGGAAGGTTTTAAGCTAAAATGTTTAAAGAAAGAGATTAATAGAATTTTAGTAACTGTGTTAAAAGGTCACAGAGTTGTTGATCACTTAAAGTGCTGGAACATATGTTACAACATAGTAAACCGTTGGTTGAAAAGGAGAACTTGGGCTTGGGCGTAGCTCGGTTAAGATACTGAAAAAGAAGTCACGTACAACTGGAGATTTGGGGTTTTTCCACTCTGACAGAAGCGGCGTCACGATCGGCTATAAGAACCCCGGTAAAAAGCAGTAGTTGGTTCGTCTGTTTGCGCGCTCCAAGGAAGACCATCGGGACAGTGACCATCAAAACCAGGGCTCCGAGGACGAGAAGATTTTCGACAGAAAAGACCGTGGCTTCAGTTGGAGTTGCGTAAAACGATCCCAAGACCCAAGTCGAAGATCTTAGCAATTAGAGTTCTCGGAGCACGGTTATTTTGCAAGTTCTCTTAAAAGATCAATCTTTTTCTTTTTCATCTTTTTCATCGGTGGTGAAGAAGAAGTTACCACTCATGACCGGTCGTATCGATTAGTCAGGAGTAGATATAGTAACAGCTCGCTTGGAGAGTTTGCAAGAAATCAGCTCGAGTCCCTGATCAAGACGTTGTGGCTTTTTTCTCCTGGTCTACCAAAAAAAGAAAGAATCATGAACCACAGCTCCAGCACTTTAACCTGGTTGTGAGTAACAATGTCTAAGTTGGCTAAATCCATTTTATTAATTTTGATCTATTATTGCTGTTGATCATTGAGTTGAATATTAACCAATCATATAAGGTTTTATGCTGTTTGCTTCCCCTGCCAAAATGCTCTGCTAAATAAATTTACAAAACTAGATAAAGTCTTGTATTGGACATTCCCTTTTTGAGTGGTCATCAAGGTAGTAATTGATTAGGATCTGTGTGTCAAAACAATTTTGGAGGGTTTTATCGGTTGTCTAAACCAAGCTTATTGAAATAATACCCTTGTAGCTGTTTTTCCAAGTTACAGAAACTAACCTAGGTCAGTGTCAAGTGCCAGAATCACGAGATCTGCAGTTAAACGGGCGTGGCCGTATAAGTAATACTCGCTGCTTGAAGGCTACTCGGGGGGTCACTTTACGGAGGAAGCAGGGTAAAACGCAGCCGGACGAATGCAGACAGAACCTAGGCGTCTCCTCAATCACCAGCTTAAATAAAATCCCTAGCAGGACTGGGTAAGACCCATAAGGCTCTGGGGATTTTTGGACCCTAAAAACGGAGAGCTGTTCCTGAGTGATCACTTCGGTTCTGAACTGAGGAGAACTTGGGTGCGATTCAACAACACACAAACACAGACACACACACACACCTTTGCATCAACTGGATCTTTATTTATATTATAGAAACAAATAACAGGTTTAATAAAAACAATGACCTGTTCTAAAAAAAAGAAAACTACTCTTAATGCATCAAGGATTAAATGTTAAAATCTCTTTTCTTAACTGAATGAATTCTCATGTTGAGTCAGGTGACTTTGGTGAGGAAAACATTTAACAAACACATTTAATGAAAAAAATATCAAGTGTGAAATTTTACATGAGAAGTTAAAGAAAATGTTTGGCTGAATCTCGCTCTACAGATCAAACATGGAAAAGACTTTTCACCATGCTGACCAGTGTTGCCAAATGCCTCCGACAGAAAGTAGCTGAAGTTCACCCAGATGTTGCCAGATGATGTCACACTCTAATTTGTACATTGATGACATCATCATGCTACATTGGCTTTCATTTTCCCCTCAACATCTAAAATGAAAACAAAAAAATATATACATATGACTGTAATCACATTTGACTTAAACTACAGCACTTTTCCTTTATTAGTGTCGGAAGTATTTTGTTTCTCAGAAATTTTGGTTTCTGACGGTGTCATGATATAATAGCATCCCCATGTCACTGAAGGAAATTCCGATGAGCCACAGAGCTGCGTGTGTTAACGGGATGGTGGTTCAAACACCCGCTGACTTTGTTATTTGCCAAATGCAGGCAGGACCTAAGTGCCTGACGGCTGCAGACCCAGAGTGAATCAACACCAGGCCTAAATCGGCGGTCTCCAGCTCTGCAGCTGTACCTTTTTCGTTGGCCCGGCCTAGAAAGGTTTAGGATTGGTCAGTCAGTTGATGTAAAGTGATCATCCTTGCGCACATGCGTAGATCATTCTCTTTCCTGGCTCATGGAAGGATGGCCCAGAGCACAAACTGTTTTTTGCTAATCTGCAAAGAATATGTATACGAAAGCTTTACAGAAAGTAGCAAAGGGTCCTTAGAAAAGGTTTGTCGATAGGCGCTGTTTGGAATAAAAAGTTGTTGAGGGGGTTGAAAAGTCATTAGGGAACAGTAAAGAAGTCGCTGAGTTAGCAACATTGATGTTGAGTTCTCATATGTATAGTCAAGTAACTATTCAGAGAAAAACATTTACCACAAGTTTTACATAGATATGGTTTCTCATCTGTGTGAGTTTTTCTGTGTCTAGTCAAGTCACTATTGTGATAAAAACATTTACCACAGGTTCTACATCTAAATGGTTTCTCATCTGCGTGAGTTCTCATGTGTTTAGTCAAGTAACCATTCACAGAAAAACATTTACCACAAGTTTTACATAGATATGGTTTCTCACCTATGTGAGTTTTCATGTGTCTAGTCAAGTCACTATTCCGAGGAAAAGATCTACCACAAGTTTTACATCTAAATGGTTTCTCACCTGTATGAGTTTTCATGTGACTTGTCAAGTCACTATTCCGATGAAAAGATCTACCACAGGTTCTACATCTAAATGGTTTCTCATCTGTGTGAGTTTTCATGTGTTTAGTCAAGTAACCATTCACAGAAAAACATTTACCACAAGTTTTACATAGATATGGTTTCTCACCTATGTGAGTTTTCANTTTTGATTACAATGATGTCAATACAGGGGCTGCACAGTGGCGCAGTGGTTAGCGCAGTTGCCTTGCAGCAAGAAGGTTCTGGGTTCACATCCCGGCCTGGGGTCTTTCTGCATGGAGTTTGCATGTTCTCCCTGTGCACGCGTGGGTTCTCTCCGGGTACTCCGGCTTCCTCCCACTGTCCAAAAACATGACTGTCAGGTTGATTGGTCTCTCTAAATTGTCCTTAAGTGTGTGTGGTTGTTTGTCCTGTGTGTCTCTGTGTTGCCCTGCGATGGACTGGCAACCTGTCCAGGGTGTACCCCGCCCGATGTTTGCCCGATGTCTGCTGGAGATAGGCACCAGCCCCCCCGCGACCCTGCTCGGATAAGCGGTTACAGAAAATGGATGGATGGATGATGTCAATACGCAAATCCTTACTACACCCCTGACTGACCATAAAGCAATAACTATTTACATTACGCTTGTCCCAAATAAATGTCATAGAAATTCGTATTGGAAACTCAATAACTCTATCCTTAAATCTGACTCTGTCATTAAAACTACTGAATTATTAATCAAACACTTTTGGGGTAAATCTCTCTCAGAAAATTGCTTTTGTAGGAACTGGGAACTTCTAAAATATGAATTATCAAAATTTCTGAGGACATATGGTAGCTCACTTGCAAAGGCTAAAAAAGCTGAAGAAGAATGTCTGATCTCAGAAATAACTTCTATTACATCTAAAAACCCTGAAAATGTATGTAGAAAAGACCATGAACACTTAATTGATTTGCAGAGTAAATTAGATGACGTTTATAAAAATAAAGCTGAAGGAGCCTTTGTGAGAAGCAGGAAGAGATGGTTGGAAGAAAGGGAACAGAATTCAGCCTATTTTTTTCACCTTGAAAAGTTACATGTTAAAAATAACACCATTCACAAATTGAAAATTGATGGAGAAATGATATCTGATTCTTATAAAATAGCTGATTATTGTTCAAAATTCTATTCCAAATTGTATGAATCTAATTATAATGAATCTTTAGCCTATCAATTTTTGGAATCCCTCACAGAAACTAAACAGATTGACGATGACTTAAAAGACTCTTGTGATGAACCCTTAACACTGGAGGAAGTTGTTTTTGCTATAGAACACCTTAAACCAAATAAGTCTCCTGGCACTGATGGCTTTACCTCTGAATTTTATAAAACATTTTCTAAATTGATTGCACCTTTCCTCCTTGGTCTCTTTTTAGAATCTATAAAATCAGGTTCCCTTCCTCCTTCGTTAACACAGGGCATTATAACGTTAATACCCAAACCACAAAAAGACATATTTCTTATTGATAATTGGCGACCAATTTGTTTGCTTAATAATGACTATAAGATATTTGCATCAATTTTAGCTAGAAGAATGAAAACTGTTTTGGACCATATTATAGATGAAACCCAATCCGGATTCATGAAAAACAGACACATTTCCAATAATGTTAGGTTAGTTCTTGATTTAATCGATTACTCAGATTTAATTCCAGATGACAGCTTCATTCTTTTTTTAGACTTTTATAAAGCGTTTGACACAATTGAACATAAATTTATGTTTTATGCCTTAGACAAATTTGGTTTTGGCCCATATTTTAGCTCAGCTATACAAACATTATATAAAAATGGAAATTGTTCGATCAGATTACAAGGTGGAACTTCCCCACGATTCTTCCTTAAACGAGGGGTCAGACAGGGTTGCCCAATTTCGCCTTATCTTTTTTTGTTATGCTCGCAGCTCCTTACTGACTCTCTAAAGCTTAGCTCAGTGGAAGGAATCTCAATAGCTAATAATGAGATTTTTATTAGTCAACTAGCTGACGACACAACACTGTTCCTAAAAAACAGCAATCAAATATCTTTAGCTATCAATTGCATAAATAAGTTCTCCGCTGCCTCAGGGCTTTCCTTAAACATAAAGAAATGTGAATTGTTTGCTCTCAAACATTGCGATGTCCCCTCTATTTATAATATACCAGTTAAAGACACTATTTCTTACTTAGGAATCATCATTTCAAAGAATGAAAAAAATAGAAGCCTTTTAAACTTTGACCCCATTATAGATAAAACCCAGAAAAAACTGAACTTATGGCTACAGAGAGATTTATCGCTGAGAGGTAGAGTTTTATTGACTAAAGCAGAGGGTTTATCCCGTCTCACATATGCTGCCTTGTCTTTGGATGTTCCCAAGAAAATTGCAACAAAAATTGATAAAATGTTATTTAAGTTCATCTGGAGAAATAAAACTCATTATATTAAAAGATCTGTTGTGATGAACTCTTATGATTATGGTGGCCTTGATTTTTTGGACTTTCAAACTTTGAATAATACTTTTAAAATCAATTGGCTCAAACAATTCATTGATAATTCATCTTCAATCTGGAACTTCATACCAAAATTCATCTTCTCCAAATTGGGAGGGCTGCAATTTCTTCTATTTTGCAACTATAACATTGAGAAAATCCCCTTAAAGCTTTCTTCCTTCCATAAACAAATGCTTCTTTCTTGGTCATTAATATACAAACACAATTTCTCACCACATAGATGCTACATATGGAATAATAAAGATATCACATTGAGAAACAAATCCCTTTTTTTCCCTTCCTGGTTTGATCAAAATATATTATTGGTCCATCAGTTGTTCAATCCAGATGGATCTTTAATTTCATACCAAAATTTCATTGATAAATTCAATGTAATGACCTCGATCACTGAGTTTAGTAAAATTATTAAGGCTATTCCTGACGGATTGATAATGCTTATTAAAAGTACTGCTGCACACAACTTCACTCTATTATCTTTTGATCCGACCAACACGGAAATTGGACGAATTTGTTTCTCTTCATCACGCAAAAGAAATCGTCATATACGCTCCTTATTTCAAAAGGATATTAGCTCCAGACCTTATGTGATTGCTTATTGGAACTCCCATGTCAGTAACCTTAACTGGAAAAAGATATGGAACTTGCCAGCCAGATATATGTTAATTAATAAAGTAAAGGAAGTGTCTTTTAAAATCATTCATAGATTTTATCCTTCTAAAGCCTTCTTGAAAAGATTTAAAGATGATATTGATACCCGCTGCTCATTCTGTGAGTCATATGTTGAAGATATACATCACCTATTTTGGTCTTGCGCTGTCTCTACTAAATTTTGGGTAGATATCTGTGATTTTATTTCTACCTTTATTAAGCCAAACTTCTCTGTCAACTTTGAACACATTTTGTTTGGCTTGACAGACTACCCACAGGATGAAAAAGCGCACTTTTATGTTATTAATTTTATCTTGATTGTAGCCAAATGGCATATCCACAAATGTCGTTATACGAATAAGAAACCCTTTTTCTCTGTTTTTAAAAATGAAGTCAAACAATATATGAAGACTATCAAAAGCTCTAACAATGCAAAAGCCATTAAGACGTATAACCTATGTGTTCTCTTTAATGTTTTTCTGTAAATTTTCTGTTAAGAAGTTGTAACTCATCGTCAACTGACAAGTTGTTAAAATAATATTGTTAATAAAAAAAAAAAAAAAAAAAAAAAAAAAAAAAAAAAAAAAAAAAAACACACTTTGACTCTCTTACTGAACTTCAAAGTGTAGAAAACAACACAATTAGTATGTTTATGCACCTGCCACATTCAAACTACTTGTAGTCTGGTTATCTGGTCATTTCACTTCTGTGAAAGCCACGGAGCAAGATGAAGAGGCATCTCTCTGTGGAACAAGTTCTGGATCAGCTCCTGCAGCCTGATACTCCTGGAGAAAATGAGGAGAGTGAAACATCTTCGGTGGACTTTGTGGTGAAGTCAGACCAATCTGTTTCCTTGACTTCTTCTCCTGACCCTTCCAGTGAAAGAGAAGGGAGGATACGGGTCCGGCTCCACAATGGATTTCTAAAAGTGGGCAAGTCTGGTTTCCTACTAATGCAGAAACTTCCCACTATGTTCCTGCTGCAAGACGTTTGAATCCTGGGCCAACACGTTACGCCATCACACGTATTCACGACGTGGTATCCTCCTTTGATTTATTCTTCACTCCAGAAATTATTGAAGATGTTTCAATTATAATGTCTATGGGTACACATTCGAGAAGGTCTTGGGTGCAGCTTGTAGGATGGGGCGGAGAGTGGGCACAGGGCACAACCATACCAAAGATGCCATTGCTTTCCGGAACTGAAGGGGGCGCTATTTCCTATGTCAACTGCGGTATCTGAGTTTTGTTTTGTTTTGGTTAAAACCAACCATTAACTAGTTACAACTAAATTATTTTTGTTCATTCGTTTCACTTTTATTCCACGTTGTTTTCAACACAATATTTTTCAAATATTGTTAAAAAAATGTTATTAAGAAACAATTTATTTTTTCAACCATCGTAGTTTTATTTCTAGCTTCCGACTCGGAAAAGGGCTAAAGGGCAATTCCAGATCATTTTTCTATTTCCTGAGTCTCTTTACTCAGCTCTAATTTTAAAACTACAATACTTAAACGTTTCAAACCAAGACTAGATTATTCTGCATTAACAGCAGTGTCCTGAAACCCCAGTTTGTGATTTATGATCCCTTTACTTAATTTGTGAGATTTTATTGGAAACCATAAGCTGTAGTTTTTTGGAATCTTGATCACATTAGAACTGGTCCAGCTCAAAATCTACAATATTTAAACACTTAAAACGAGACTAGATTATTCTATTAGGGCAAATTAATTTGTGTCAATATTTCTACACTAGATGCAGACATAGGACAGAATTAAAGAAGCCTTAAGCAGGATTCAAGTTTAGACTTGTGTGTTAATGTATGGGTGAGTTAGTGGTTGCTGCAATAAAACAGGTTCTAGTTAAACAAAATAAAAAGTGTAAAACTTCAAACATTTTTATTAATCAGCTTTTGTTGTAGTTCAGAGAATTGCAATCTCTCTATTTCTGCCTTCAGCTGCAAAAGGAGCTCCTCTCACCCTGCAAGAAAAGACATTCAGTTATGAAGGATGAATCTTTTTTTAAATTTTTTTACACGAATAACTATGTTCATCTTTCCTTAGTCACTTATTCTCTTATCTCTCCTCCACCTGGCCACGCTCACTGTGCCTCAGTCTTGGTTTTCCAAACCATTTATCAATTATAAATGACATGTTAAACAACTTTTTTTTATTTGTTGGGAAGGTAGTCCACACAGAAGGGGTCTCACTCCCAGAAGGAACAATAGCAGGCATTGAGGACAGCTACAAGTACCTTTGTATCCCACAAGCAAATGGCAACCTCAATGAGGCCACAAGGAAATGAGCCAAAGCCAAATATGAGTAAGAAGTCAGCTCAGTGGCAAGAACAAGATTCAGGCAAGAAACAGCTATGCCTTGTCAGTAATCAGATATCCTGCAGGAATAATAAGCTGGCCAAAGGAAGAAATACTGACCACAGATGTTAAGACATGGAAACTCCTAACCATGCATGGAGGGTTCCACCCCAAGTCCAGCACCCAGACTGTACACCAGCCGTAAGGCAGGAGGCTGAGGACTAGTGAGTGTGAGAGCCACTGTCCAGGATGAAACAGCCAAGATCCATAAGTACTTCAAGGACAAGGTCCCAACAGATGACATACTCTGTGAATGTCTCAGACAATGGTGAACAGGAGGTGCTGGAAATACCATCATGGGAGGACAAACCCCTACATGGGATGTTCCACCAACAGATAACTGAAGTGGCTGAAATCCTACCAATGGCTCCTATATATATATACACAC
>SSNS01000402.1:230779-251209 GCA_006937985.1 Aphyosemion australe | reverse complement strand
AACACAGATCAACATTGTAAGAACAGCACAGAACTAGCAAAAGAACTAAAAAAGACTACAATAGAAGACAACGATATACTAATTTCACATGACGTCACATCCCTGTTTACAAAAACACCAACACAAAAGACCATCGACATAGTAAAACATAGAATCAAACAAGATAAATCCTTACACAAAAGAACAAACCTCACAACAGACGACATAGCACAACTGATAACACTGGTAGCAAACTCCACATACTTTACATACGACGGAACAATATACAAACAACTGGAAGGCTTCGCCATGGGTAACCCGTTGTCAGCCACCCTTTGCGAGTTTTTCATGGAGGATCTAGAACAAAAAGCCATAGCCACTACTCCCCCAAACTGCCAAATTAAATTATGGAAACGCTACGTAGATGACATACTAGAAATCATACCAAAAGGACAAACGGAGACACTAACAGAACATCTAAACAATATAGACGACACAAACAACATAAAATTTACATATGAGGAAGAAATAGAAGGCAGCATAACATTCATGGACATGAAAATAAGCAGACAAGAAGACGGAACCCTGAACATAAACACATACAGGAAACCAACACACACAGACCAATACTTATTATGGACATCAGAACACCCCACCATACATAAAATGTCAGTGATCAGAACGTTATACCATCGAGCAAACATCATAACAGAAGAACGAGACCAAAAACAAGAGGACAAACATATACAAAACGCATTAAAAACCTGCGGATACCCGACATGGGCAATAAACAAAGGTAAACAACAAATAACAACAGAAAGACAAGAACAACCGAAACAAAGAATAAAAAATCCAGAAAAACAAGAACCAAAACCAGTGATAACCCTTCCATACATCAAAGGCATAACAGAAAAAATAACAGCAACGATGAAAAAACATAACATTAACACACCAACAAAACCATACACAACGGTTAGAAAAAGACTAGTACACCCAAAAGACAAGATACCAACAGGAAATAAATGTGGAGTCATATACGAAATTCCATGCAAATTATGCAACAAAACATACATAGGAGAGACTGGACGCCAACTCAACACACGAACAATAGAACACAGAAAGGAGTGTGAGAAGGAGACGAGAAAAAGACACACAAGAGCAGCAAAACAGGAAGCAGAAAGTACAATAAAAAAATCAGCCGTAACAGATCACTGCACAAGAGAAAATCATATAATGGACTGGGACAAAACAAGGATCATAAACACAGAACAACAAAAATACAAAAGATGGATCAAGGAAGCGATTGAAATAAGGAGACGTGGACACGCAACCATGAACAGAGATGAAGGGGTTTATACACTGGATCACGCATGGGACAGTGTCATCGGCAAGGAGGGCGCGGGCAGCAGAGGGCGACACCGTCCTCTGCTGCCCGTAGATAAACGGAGAAGGAAGTGACGTCGCCAAGATGGCGATGTAGCTCTGAGGATGATCGCAGCTGCGATCGAAACGTCAGCGAAATAAGAAGGTAAAAAAACAACTCCTGTTTGTGTAAAAAGAAAGAAAAAAAAAGTGATAGTATTTAGAAAAAAACACAGAATGAACGCTCAAAAGATGTTCAAATTTACAGCTATCACCAAAAATAGATCTTTCAATTAATGGAATTTGTATTCTGGATAAAAAATGTAATAATACATTTTTTAGATATATTATTCATTCACAAAGGATACCCAAATGTCAGTTCCATTGGAACAATACAATAACTAATATAAATTGGTCGAAAATATGGACTATGGCTAATAAATATATGCTCATCAACAAAATTAAGGAAGTAGGCCTACATTTTAAAATAATTCATCAAATATAGCCAACAAAAATTTTTCTTAAAAAATATAGAAAAGATATAGATGATTCTTGTACTTTCTGTAATTCAGCTACTGAGACAATTACACATTTATTTTTCGAATGTATGTTTGTGTAGCGCTTTTAGTCATATAATGAAATCACCTTCTAGAACATATGAAATCACATTTTATGAAATCTTATTTAAAATAATGATAACCACATTTTTATTTTAGTTATTGAATAATTCAGTCAAGGGTTACACCCCCCCCCCCCCTCCTGAAAGTCTGGATGTCCCCATCAGACTCAAGTTAGTAGGAAACACAACAGTACAAAAGGGCCTAAGTCTCAACATTTTCAAAGGGGGTCTCTTCATTAGCCTCACAGCTAATACATATCCTGACACCTCTATGTACAATGACCAATGGCTGGTTGGAAGACTTTCCCGGTTCATTGTAAGTCAAACGAATAACTGGTTTAACAGACCGCTTAGTGGGGATGGTTAGTGCCTCTCCAACACTAGACTTGCTATCAGTTTGGTCATCTCCTTCATTAAAGCTTTGGTCTTCTGTAGGGACATCAACTGGAATTACACCTTCAGAGGTGACCTCTTCTGCAGGAGAACTGGGGTCAGACCAAGGCATACGCTTTTCCCCATAAAGTCTGGTTTGGGTTCTTGATCCTGCATTACTAACAGCATTAAACCCATTTTTGGTAAGGATCATTGGCTGCATGGCTGGAGGCCAATTCAAGTAGTTTTCAGTTGGGTTCAGTGTTCTACTAAAAAATTCACAGGGGAGGTCCTCAGAATCTGAATCATCAAACTCTGCTTCTACACAACCATCATTAGCAATGGATTCAGTACTTCTGTACTGTAAGGCTGCAGAGGCTCTGGTAGATGGTCTGGGAAATGGACATTTCTCTGCTGGAGCATCTGTAATTCGCACTAAAAATCCAATGAGCAGCAGATGGTCTCTGTGTAGAGTTTTAACCACTCCTTTTCCTTCTTCAGGTTTCACTCGGTAGACTGGTAAATTGGGAAGTTTTCCTACAACCACATATGGTTGCAGATTCCACTTTTCTTTCAGCTTATGCTTCCCTGGGACTCCAAGAGCCCTAATAAGGACTCGGTCTCCTGCATGTAGATTTTAAACACATACTCGACTATCATAACCTCGTTTGTTCTTATGATGATTCTTGTGTGACGCCTCTGTTGCAAGTTGGTAAGCCTGATGCAAGTCTCGTCTCAGTCTATCCACATATTGATGGTGCTTAGCCCCATCTTTCTCATTCAGGGGAAAACCAAAGCATATGTCCACGGGTAGGCGAGCCTCTCTTCCAAACATAAGAAAGTATGGTGAGTACCCTGTTGCCTCATTGCGAGTGCAGTTATATGCGTGCACCAAGAAGGCCACATGCTGACTCCACTGCTGCTTGTTAGCCACATTCAGGGTACTTAGCATGGACAGCAGAGTGTGATTAAAGCGCTCGGGCTGTGGATCTCCCTGTGGATGATAAGGGGTTGTGCGGGATTTCTTTACTCCCAACAAGTTCAAGAGATCCTTTATTAATCGACTCTCAAAGTCATGGCCTTGGTCAGAATGGATTCGGCATGGGAGGCCATAGTGAACGAAGAACCTCTCTAACAGCACTTTAGCTACTGTAGAAGCCTTCTGGTTGCTTGTGGGAAAAGCCTGGGCATAGCGCATGAAATGGTCAGTGACTACTAAAACATTAGCCACTCCTCTAGAATCTGGCTCAACTGACAAGAAATCAATACAAACCAGGTCCATTGGGCCTCGGCTTGTAATCTGATGCATGGGGGCTGCTCTGTGTGGCCGGGTTTTGTGAGCCACACACATCCCACAGGTTTTAATATAATGTTTTATGTCAGTGGCCATTTTGGGCCAGTAGAACCTATCTCGGAGTAGCTCTGTGGTCTTTTCAATTCCAAGATGGCCAATATCATCTTGAAGCATCTTTAGCACTAGGCCTCGATACTTCTTCGGGAGCACCAGTTGGAGCACCTCTCTGCCCGTTGGTTTCCATTCCTTAGCTGTAATTTCTCTCCCTCTCTTTGGAGCATTGTTGCCTCAGGGTGAGTACTCTGGAGGTTACAGGGCCAATTCTTTGACCTCATTTTCTGTTTAATCTTCCCAATAGTATCATCACTGTCTTGCTCCTGTTGCAGTTCCACCAAGCTCAACTGTTCAGCCTGTCCGTCACCCAGCAAAACTGGGAAGGCATACAGGTCAGGAATGGCAGAAGGGGAAGCACCTAACTGATCTACACACCGTGTAGTGCCACTTTGAAGCTTAGAGACACGTACATTTTTGCACAGTGCTTTTACGCCTGATGGGGGTAGCCACCCTTCACTCTCGTCACCAGCATTCCTGGAGAGTAGGTCAGCATCAATGTTATATTGACCTGGTCTATACTGTATGCCAAAATCATAAGCGGACAGGGCAGCTAACCACCTATGACCAGTGGCACTAAGTTTAGCAGTAGTAAGAACATAGGTCAGTGGGTTGTTGTCAGTTCTCACTGTAAACTTAGCTCCATATAAATAGTCATGGAACTTATCAACTACTGCCCATTTAAGAGCAAGAAACTCAAGTTGATGGGCTGGATAGTTTTTCTCTGAGTTTCTTAACTTTCTACTTGCAAATGCTACTGGGCGCAAGCCTTCTGGGTGCTCCTGGTTTAGCACAGCACCTAACCCATCAAAACTAGCATTAACATGCAGTATATAAGGCTTTATAGGGTCAGCAAATGCAAGAACAGGAGCATGGGTTAATTGATGGATGATTTGTTTAAATGCATCAGTGCATGCAGTAGTCCACCTTTCACCAAAAGGTTCTGATTTAGCAAAATAGCTTGCCCAGGGTGCACTAGCCTTCTTGCCTGTTTGGGTAGGCAAGTAACCTCTGGTTAAATCAGTCAAAGGCCTCACAATGCTGGAAAAATTGGCAATAAATCGCCTGTAGTACCCACAAAAACCCAGAAAAGACTGAAGGGTCTTAAGGTCAGTGGGCTGCTCCCAATGAGTTACAGCTCTGATCTTCTCAGGATCTGTAGCTATTCCCGAGGCAGACACAATATGGCCAACATACTTGACTCGTCGTTGACAAAACTGGCATTTGTTAATGGACACCTTCAGTCCTTATTCCTGTAATCGGTCAAGCACTTTGAGAAGGCGTTCTTCATGTTCTTCCAGTGTCTTACCAAACACTATCAAGTCGTCCAGATAGACCAAACACTGGAGTAGATTCATGTCTCCAACTGCCTTTTCCATCAATCTCTGAAAGGTAGCAGGAGCACCTGTGATTCCCTGGGGCATACGCTCAAACTGATAGAACCCTAGCGGGCAGATGAAAGCAGTCTTTTCTTTGTCTTCTTCAGCCATTGGGATCTGGTAATAGCCATTTCTTAAGTCCAATACAGAAAATCAACAGCTCCCGGTCAAACTGTCTAAAGCCTCATCCATCCGGGGAACCGTATACTGGTCAGGTGTAGTACGAGCATTAAGGGTGCGATAGTCAATACACATCCGGATAGAGTCATTTTTCTTCCTTGCAACTACAATAGGAGAGACATATGGGCTCCTGGACTCTTTGATCATTCCAGCAGCCAACAACTTTTGTAGGTGGCTGCGTACATCATTTATGTCTGCAGGTGCCAAACGCCGAGATCGTTCTCGAAAGGGCCGAGGGTCACTAAGTCGAATGTTGTGCTCCACACCCTTGGCCAGCCCTACATCCCATTCATCCAATGAGAATACCCCACCTTTCTCCGCCAACTTGTTTGCTAGTCTCACTCTCCACTCAATAGGGATGGGGGAGTCGCCAAAATCAAACATTTTGGGATCTAAGGGCTTACACGCCTCTTCATTTCTCTGTAACTCAGTCACAACTTCTGCTTTGTGCACATGAGCCAGGAGGGTGCCTTTGTGAATGAGAGTGTCTTTTAATGACTCATTCTTCAACATTAAGGTGAAGTTATTCACCTTCATATCAACAGGAAGGAGGACACAAGGAGGTACCACCACCCCAGGTGGGAGTGAGTGCATGGAGGGAGCTTCTACCACTAGCACATCCTGCTTTAAAGATTCTTTTGCAATAACTTTGCAGGTGGCGAGGACTGATTCACCGGGGGGCATGTTAAGTGGTCCTGGTCCCATCCACATTATGTGTCCCACACTATCATCTGTCTTGTCAAAAAAATAACTTTTCCCAGTATCTTCAGTAGATTTCACACACACTCACCATGATTGTGTAGGGCCATTACATGTTTCTCCTTCCTGAGTCTTTGGTCCATGTTGGAAACTCCTGGCATTTGGTCCTATGATCACTGGTGTTTGTTCTGGTCCTGAAGGGTCTGGGCACACCAGACTTAACACAGTCTTGGGTTCCTGGTGGGGACCATCATCCACAAACTCAACATTCATGGCAATATATCCTTTGTAAGGATAACAGGACTCACTCAGTCCCCAAATAGCCAAGCTGGAAATAGGATGAAGAGGCAAGTGTGACAAATGTAGCCTAGTGAACTAGACCAATTCTTGCTTTGCAGAGTTTGGTCTAGGCACGCTTCGTTGGAATCCTCGCAGCCTGTGGCTGTCCAATCACAGCTCGCTATAGTTTTGGTTGGGCCAATCACAGCGCTCTATATTTTGGGCCAATCAAAGAGCGGGAGTAGCCGATGACGTCAGCGCTGCGGCCGCGAACCCAAGCAAGATGGCGGCAACGCCGGAGACACGTTCTTTTGAAACGGCTTTGTCATCAACATTGGATTATTTAGACTCCAACGTGCGTAAGTCTGTCGGCTATACTTAGCGGCTTCTTATTTTTATCAAACAAAGTAGTGCAATGTCCCAGTACACCTGATATTCACATGTTTTTATACAAAAACAACAGAAATCATTGATGTTAGCAAATGTTAGACGCCATTGCTGCCTCCCGCTTTTCCGTTGCTGTGATTACGTCACGTTGTTCGTTACTCTGATTGGTCCTAGCGCTATCCAATTGCGTGCTAACATTTTGAAAGACAACCGTAGATCCCGCCTCACGACTGAGGGCCGTCAATGAGTCGTGGCCAGACTATATATACACATATATAGGATGGCTTGCCAGGCTATGACAAATGTGCAGTGTACCAACTTTCAAATATGATGGTGACACTAGATCCACTGTCCATCAGTGCTTTGGTTGGTTGACCTTCAATGATCACATTGCCAAGTGATGACTCTCCTACCAGCCCTTCAGGGAGGTCAGTAGCCTGTCTGTTATCAATGGCATTACGTTCAACAGAACAATTGGTGGTTGTCTGCACTTTGTTTGAAGTTATGAGCCTAGTCTTTCTCTTGTGTTTTCTTAATGAACGAATTAACTTCTGCTTGACTTTAGCATCATTCTCTGGGACTGTACAGTGAGTTGCTACATGCCCCTCCTCCCCACACCGGTATCAGCGTGGTGAGTGAGTTGGCTTCGATGGTGGGGGAGGATGCCGGTCAGACCTGGCAGACCCAAACATGTTGTGAGGGTCTGCTGGGAACGTCTGGCAGAGTCTCCCGTCAGAAGGAGCTTCAATTCCCACCTCTGACAGAACTTCGAACACGTCCCGGGGGAGGCGGGGGACATTGAGTCCGAATGGACCATGTTCCGTGACTCCATTGTCGAGGCGGCTGACCGTAGCTGTGGCCGCAGGGTGGCCGGTGCCTGTCGTGGCGGCAATCCCCGAACCCGCTGGTGGACACCGGCGGTTAGGGATGCTGTAAAGCTGAAGAAAGAGTCCTATCAGGTCTTTTTGGCCTGTGGGACTCCGGAGGCAGCTGATAGGTACCGGCAGTCCAAGCGGAATGCGGCTCGGGTGGTCGCAGAGGCAAAAACCCGGGCGTGGGAGGAGTTCGGTACAAGACTTCCGTACGGCTTCGAGGAGATTCTGGTCCACCATCCGGCGTCTCAGGAGGGGAAAGCAGTGCACTACCAACACTGTTTACAGTGGGGAGGGTGTGCTGCTGACCTCGACTCGGGACATTGTGAATCGGTGGGCCGAGTACTTCGAAGACCTCCTCAATCCCACCGGCACGTCTTCCAGGATGGAAGCAGAGTCTGGGGATTTTGGGTTGGGCTCTCCAATCTCTGGAGCTGAGGTCACTGAGGTGGTCAAAAAACTCCTCTGTGGCAAGGCTCCGGGGGTGGATGAGATCCGCCCGGATTTCCTTAAGGCTCTGGATGCTGTGGGGCTGTGTTGGTTGACGCGGCTCTGCAATATTGCGTCGACATCGGGGGCAGTTCCACTGGATTGGCAGACCGGGGTGGTGGTCCCCCTATTTAAAAAGGGGGACCGCAGGGTGTGTTCCAACTACAGGGGGATCACACTCCTGAGCCTCCCTGGTAAGGTCTATTCAGGGGTTCTGGAGAGGAGGGTCCGTCGGATAGTCGAACCTCAGATTCAGGAGGAGCAATGTGGTTTTCGTCCTGGCTGTGGAACACTGGACCAGCTCTATACCCTTGGGGGGGTCCTGGAGGGTGCGTGGGAGTTCGCCCAACCAATCTACATGTGTTTTGTGGATTTGGAGAAGGCGTTCGACCGCGTCCCTCGGGGGGCCCTGTGGGGGGTACTCTGGGAGTATGGGGTACCAGGCCCCTTGATACGGGCTGTTAGGTCCCTGTACGACCAGTGTCAGAGCTTGGTCCGCATTGCCGGCAGTAAGTCGGGCTCGTTTCCGGTGAGAGTTGGACTCCGCCAAGGCTGCCCTTTGTCACCGATTCTGTTCATAACTTTTATGGACAGAATTTCTAGGTGCAGCCAAGGTGGTGAGGGGATCCGTTTTGGTGGCCTAAGGATCAGGTCTCTGCTTTTTGCAGATGATGTGGTCCTGTTGGCTTCGTCAGAACGTGATCTCCGGCTTTCGCTGGAGCAGTTCGCAGCCGGGTGTGAAGCAGCTGGGATGAGAATCAGCTCCTCTAAATCCGAGACCATGGTCTTGAGTCGGAAAAGGGTAGAATGCCTTCTCCAGGTCAGGGACGAGGTCCTGCCCCAAGTGGAGGAGTTTAAGTATCTCGGGGTCTTGTTCACGAGTGAGGGAAGGGTGGAGCGTGAGATCGACAGGCGGATTGGTGCTGCATCTGCAGTGATGGGGGCGTTGTACCGGTCTGTCGTGGTGAAGAGAGAGCTGAGTCGAAAGGCGAAGCTCTCAATTTACCGGTCGATCTACGTTCCTACCCTCACCTATGGTCACGAGCTTTGGGTAGTGACCGAAAGAACGAGATCGCGGATACAAGCGGCCGAAATGAGTTTTCTTCGCAGGGTGGCTGGGCTCTCCCTTAGAGATAGGGTGAGGAGCTCGGTCATCCGGGAGGGGCTCGGAGTAGACCCGCTGCTCCTCCACATCGAGAGGAGCCAGTTGAGGTGGCTCGGGCATCTGATTAGGATGCCTCCTGGACGCCTCCCTGGTGAGGTTTTCCGGGCACGTCCAACCGGGAGGAGACCCAAAGGAAGACCCAGGACACGCTGGAGAGATTATGTCTCTCGGCTGGCCTGGGAACGCCTTGGGATTCCCCCGGAGGAGCTGGCCCAAGTGGCTGGGGAGAGGGAGGTCTGGGCTTCCCTCCTTAAGCTGCTGCCCCCGCGACCCGACTCCGGATAAGCGGGAGAAAATGGATGGATGGATGGATTTCTTCTCCTTAACATTCGACCTCCAACTAGGCCCAGTCGGTGGATAATCTGCATGAGTTACAGCCATTGCACCCAAGTGACACTGAAGGTTCTCCACTTGCTTTCTTAAAGTTTGAATTTCCCAGTTTGTGTCTCCAGCCATCTCTGTCTCAGGTGAGGAGACTTTTGGTGGTTTGCCTAAGGCTGATGTTTTTGCCTGCCCTGCAGCCAGTTCAGAAATTTTATTATGCAGCTCTGTAATTTGGGCCTGTAAGTCTCTAACTTCTGATTTGGTGATCTTGTTTTCACCCTCAACCCGTACTTGCTTCACAGCTGTCTTAGATGTGGGCAGCACCGTTTTCCTTCTTTCAGCCTGTTGGGACTCTTCCACCCTGATTTCATTTAGCAGGGCTAGAAAGGAGTGAGGGTTGGCCTTCCTCTCCCTCAGTCGCAATTGTAAGAGCATTATCTCTGAGTCGGTAGCTCCACGTAAGAGCTGTTCCACACGGGCACTATCTCTCTGGCTGGCAGCAAGCCCGCCATTTTGCACCACTTTGGTTAGCATTCGCTCTACTCTCCTCAGAAAATCGGATAGATTTTCCCCAGAGCCCTGACGTAATGCTCTGAAAGAGTAGTATAGGTCCTCAGCGGACTCAATGGTCCCAAATGCTCTTTCCAAGGATTCAATATAATCTTCAGGAGAAGCCTCTGGATCATTAGCTCTCACTGCTTGTGCTATTTCTAACGCAGGCCCTTTTAGGCTTTCCATTACTCTTCGTCATTTCTCCCGAGCTGAGCAGTCACTTCGTCGACCATCAACCGGGCTTGTTCGACCCAAGTGTCCAAGTTCTCCTCACCAGTTGGAGTTGGGCTAATGCCAGAAAAGGTACGTAAACGTCTAAAGTCATTGGTCTCTGTTGTGGGCCTCATTGTCTTGGCTAACAGATCTCCCACTGCTCTTATAATTGATTCCGCTGAGCTTCCTAACATGGAGTCTGGGAGTGTAGGTTCAGGTTCCACATTAGTAGGGGGAGATCGGTCTTTGATATTTGGGTGCAGGTTCAGTTTGTCATCTTCTGCTTCCATTGGCCCATGCAAAGTCCACAGTTCTCTTCCCCTAATGGGTGGCACATCCAGTGGTATTGCTTTGGTGTTCACCCTTTCGCTACACTCACATAGCACCATGAGCGACTGTGACTGGGAGTTGAACATTCGACCCCGTACCCTGACTCTCCCTAAGGCTTTAATAGTCATTAAAGTCTCTTCAATATGTGAGGCTGTGGCATCTAGGGGGACTTGTTTCACCACAATAGCATTACAAATATCTATTCCCTCCCCTTTACACCAATTCTCCAAAAGAACCATGTTTCAGGTCAATATTTATCTTTATTATTATTTTATACTTATAAATGTACTAGTACTTTATTGAACCTTTGTGCTAATTATACAAATTAGAAGAAAAATCCCAGCGGTGCCTCCATTTATGTAGCGCTTTTAGTGTCACCCCTAAAAGAGCGCCCTAGTTTCATTAAACTCTCATGAAAAAACAAAACTGTTAGTTGATAAGTTAACTACTTGCTTGTTAACTGTAGTAAACTCCTATTTATATGACAAGAAAATAACATACAGAAAGCAAATACCAAGTGGTTCCTATTCTGACCCACAAAAAAGAAACAGGGTCTATTTATTATTATATATATTTTTTTTTAAAAGTAAAACAATTTTACCACACAAGTTTACAATTTATTGGTACCATCTTAAAATAAACTAAATAAAATAGCAAAGATCCAACTTCTATAACCATCAAACAATAAATATATTTAAAGGGCCCAAATTTCAAATAAATAACTAAATAAAAGCCGGCAAAGTCAGTTAAAATGTTGCAGGCCTGATATTGTTGAGGTGACGTCCGAGTCGTTAGGGTTTACTCACTTCAGGTGATTATCAGCCCCGAAAACCGTTACCTCCTTCCCAACTGTCAGTGGAGAGACGCACCAAACAAGCGTCGGCTCATCACCCGACGCAAAACAGGCTCCCAGTCTTCAATCCAGGATGCTCTATGAGACCCTTGTTGTGACAGATCCAAGTAACGGCTCCAGAACACGTCGTCCTCACCAGAACCACTCAGGCTCTTCCGATCAGCTGTGTAGTCCTCCGTTCGGTTCCCGACCCGTCTTGAGCTGCGGAGCAATCAGCTGGACTCCAACGGCTAATTAATAGCCCGTTAGTCCAGAAGTGGCTGGTAAAAGCTAATCCCAGCGCGGCTTCAGTGTGTCACTTGGAAAAACTCCAAAATCTCAGGAAAAGTTCGAATTGGCAACTGATAGTTCCACAACTTCCAGTCCAAAACTTTTGACCGATCAGATCACACGAGCTGCTCGCTCCTGCGGCTCCAACTCCGACAGTCGCTCTCCAACGTCTCTCACGTGCCACAAACCCTTTTTTTTCTACATCTATATATATACATATTATCAATCCCTAACCCTAACCCTAAACAATCATGTTTAATGAAATGTAACAATTCTTTTACTAATTCATTGAGACAGGAAACAAAAACAAGTTAGTCTCAGATTATAAATTAATTGCTGTCAGTCATCACTCCTTAGTCATATAATGAAATCACCTTCTAGAACATATGAAATCACATTTTATGAATTCTTATTTAAAATAATGATAACCACATTTTTATTTTAGTTATTGAATAATTCAGTCAAGGGTTACATTTGTTAAATACTTTTGGTATGAGGTGGAACATATAATGTCACTGTGCATTGATAACGAAATTAGACTACATTTAAGAGACATTATTTTCCCAAGAGAAAAAATAGACCTTGTTAAATCTCACTTATTTATTGTTAATTTGTTGATTTTATTTGGGAAATTTCATATTCATAAGTCTAAGTGGTCCAATACAAAGCCCAATGTGTACAGATTTAAGACTGAGATGAGAATCTATTTTGATACTTTAAAAGATATGAATTGTCCGAAAGCTGTCAGAACTTTAAGTTATGTTGAAGCCTATATCTCAAAAGGAATATTTTTGTAAAAAAAGAGGAAAATACCCTTTTTCTTTTCTTTTTCTCTTTTTTTTTCTTTCTTTGATTATTTTGTTAGGTATGTTCTAAATTCTTGTTCAGGTTTGTGACGTTAAATAATCTGTTATTATAAGATATGTGTGTATGTAATAAGAATATATGTATTTGTAATACATGATTTTTATTGCTAAATAAATAAAATAAAATAATAAAAAAAAGTCAGTTCAGCCTGCTTCAACAAGGTTTACAGGCCCAGGCATTGGTAGGCCCGAAGCCTGACACAACGGACCACGCCCACCCCTCTGCAGTCATGAGGCCTGTGCCCCCATAGACATAATAATTGTGTGCCCCAGGAGGAACCTGGTGATGATGTGCCTTTACATGAGGCAGAACCAAACCCTGTGCGGTCTTCTTCAAGTACAGGTGACTCTGTTTTTGTTCCTTCTTCCTACAAAGAGCCAAGGTTACAAAAGCTATGAGAAGAGGATGATATTGAGCACTTACTTATAACTTTTGAAAGGATAGCAGGTGCATGTAGGTGGCCCAGGGCCAACTGGTCATTCCACTTGATTCCCTTAAGGGCACAACCACTACCGGACTCAGAGATGGTCCTGTTCACCCACTTCTGATTTGCTCACTTCTGGTGCCAACCCCTAGTGGATGAGGATGGAACTGCAATTTTTGACACTTCCGTGTTGGGAGCAGTTCTGGATGTTCTGGATTCGGTGCACCCTTGGTTTGGGGGTATTTTTCATGAGGAAATATCACATGGCAAAAAGCTCCAAAAAGTGGATTTCCCATAATATGGCCCCTTATAATTGATTGTGTAAAAATAAACGTTTTAAAAATCCCGAGGTTTGTTGAGTACGTGAAGGCACCGTGGGCTCCGATTGGCTGCCACATGGGGCCAAACAGAGTCCAGTGCCTTTACGGTTAGTGTCAGCACTGGGACAACAATACCAGAGGGCAACGAGGAAATTGTGTTGAATGAAGGCACGTTTTGTTTAGATAACCAAGTATATATTCAGTCTAATGAGCGAAAACAAGTTGTCTTTGCACGCACTCCTCCAGCTCGTCGGTTTCTTTTCCCCTCATGTTCCGTAGTGAGCTAGGTTAGCCTCTTAGCTTAGCTTAGCTCTGCTCAGGAACCGTTCCGTTCGTGCAGGACTTTTGACTGGAGCAACGAGACGCCCTCAAACCTTTACCAAATTTAAACTTGCGTTTACTTTGCAAGCTCCACTGTTCAACGTCGATCTATTGTCGCTATTGCACGATTAGTTTGAGGTTAAAAGTGACAAAAGTCAGCCTGCAAAACAAGGAAGTCTGAATGAAATTAGCCACTAGCTTTCTGCCATAAAAAGAGCGAATATTTACCATTCGCGCGAGATTTGACAGAACATCAGCTGAAGTCTGTCACTGGACACTGTTAAAAGTGTATTTGTGTTGTGTTTAACCCGGGTAACAGCTCGATTCAGCACCACCCTCCGTCTCTGCTTAGTTGGTGGAAACATTTGGGCAGACTTTGGTCCGAGTTCACTCCGAGGAAGTGTCCTTGTCAGAACAGCGTTCCCTCCTCCTCCCACAGTCTCCTGTCTGTGATCCTGGATAGATTGAAGCCAACATGATTCCCGACAAAGCCCCGAAGGAAGACGTCTTCCACGGGTCTGAGGACCTGAAGAGGGACGCGCACGTCCCCAGCTTTGAGAAGTACAAGGAGCTGTACATCCAGTCTGTGGAGAATCCAGCCGGTAGGTCATCACATCCTCTTAGGAGAGAAAAATAAAAACAAGTGCTGCATATAGGGTGGGTGTACCTTTAGAGATCCAGGGTTAGTTACTGTTGGTGACCAGCAGACGCTTTCAGCTTAGAGGAGAAACGTCTTCAAGCACCAAGAGGAGCTTGGATCTTTTCACCCTTTAGGGTCAAAGGTTAATCTAAAACAAGGCGGTAAAGGGTTTAAAACTAAAACGATTATAAACCGAACCACTGTTTCATCTCTTCATTCGCTTATTGTGCAGAGCAATGTGAGATCTTAGGTTCTGTTTGGACTTAAAAGCACGTGTACCAGATGTGTAGAGGTGTCGGGTTCTGACCTGCTGAGCAGATACCACTACCATCTCATTCTGATTCAACCCAAAGATCTATAGTTTACCGAAGTCTATTTCAACTTGAAAGTTCAGTTAAAAAATCAGTAATCAGTGTTTTATGTTTATTTATTACTGCTGGTTGTACATCAGATCAGCTTATTATGGGATATTGTGAGCTCAACAGGGCTGTGCAGTTAATCTCATTTCAATTTAGATTTTGGTAACAATCACAGAAGCAGGATGAAATCACTTTGTCACATTCTGCTTCATAAGCATGCTCGTATTTTGTGAAGTCTTCTGATAGAGGCTCACTTCCTGCCCTTCTGGAGGCTAATTCCTCACGTTTAAATGATCCAGCACCTGTCCTCTCAGGTGGACAGCAGTGTGGTGACTCGGATCAGGTTCAGGTAGAACACCTAAATATTCTCACGCTAATGGGTAACTCAACGTTCTAGTTAACTGCTCTGGTCAACACCAGAAATTTTGCACTACCTAGTTAGATCAGACTATTCATGAGTATTGCTCTGGCTGAAGGATTTCTTCCTGTTTCTAGAGACTCCGCCTACTTTGTTGTCACCTGCAGGTAGGTTCTTAGAGGTAGATAGACACTTGATGCATCATGACTTAAAAAGGACCAGAATCAAGCTTATCATGACTTATTTGTAGTTCCTGTCCCACAGTAAGCTTTGTACTTCTCAACTGACCATGTCAGATGTTCACAGTAGCGTCTAACTTCACTCTGGTTGGTCCAACCTGCTTGTTCTGGTCTGCTAGAGTTCTGGGGGGCTGTTGCTAAGGACTTCTTCTGGAAGACCCAACACACGGGACAGTTCCTGGACTATAACTTCGACGTGACCAAAGGTGAAATCTTTGTCAAGTGTATGGAAGGAGCCACCACCAACATCTGCTACAACCTCCTGGACCTCAATGTCCACGACAGGAAACTTGGGGACAAAATAGCCTTTCTTTGGTTAGTATGAATGTGTGTGTGTGTGACCTCACATGATGCTTTTGTAAGGGCTCTGTTGTGAAAAGGTGGGAAGTGTTACACAAGTCAGATTTCAGAACTCTTTGTAACGGCTCTGGGGTTGTAGCGGAGACGGGAGGGGACAGAGTGAACCGTCAACTCAGGAGGAACCAGCCTGACGACTAAGATGAGCTGCTGGATATGTCTCACACAGTTAAGAAATGCTGTAACATTGTTTGAATATTTAATCCGAACATGTCAGCTTCAGGTGGACCCGCCTGACCCTTCTTCATGCACCATTTACTAACCTGATATCTGATGTGATGGTGCCAGCGCAGCAGCTTTTCAGCCACTCATGTTAGCTCTCAGGCTTGTGAGGAGGTGCAGCTTCAGCTGGAAAACAGCTTTTAGGGTCTGGAGGAGCTAAATTAAGTAGCTCAGAGGCAAATGGGCCAGAGTGTGAACCCAGCTAGGAGTAGTGGCAGTCCATCACAGTTAAAGCAGTTCAGAGCAGTAATAACATTGTGCTCACTGCCATGCACTGATGCGCTGTGCAGCCCTAGTATCCATCCATCCATCCATCCATCCATCCATCCATCCATCCATCCATCCATCCATCCATCCATCCTCTTCCGCTTATCCTGAGTCGGGTTGCAGGGGCGGCAGCCTAAGCAGAGAGACCCAGACTTCCCTCTCCCCAGCCACTTGGGCCAGCTCCTCCGGGGGGATCCCAAGGCATTCCCTGGCCAGATGAGAGACATAGTCCCTCCAGCGTGTCCTGGGTCTTCCTTTGGGTCTCCTCCTGGTTGGACATTCCCAGAAAACCTCACCAGGGAGGCATCTAGGAGGCATCCTAACCAGATGCCCGACCCACCTCAACTGGCTCCTCTCGATGTGGAGGAGCAGCAGGTCTACTCCGAGCCCCTCCCAGATGACTGAGCTTCTCACCCTATCTCTAAGGGAGAGCCCAGCCACCCTGCGGAGAAAGCTCATTTTGGCCGCTTGTATGTAGCCTGGCGAGCCATACCAATGCTTCCTTATAGGAAGCAAAGGGTCTGGAAATGCTCCCATTCAAATAACCCCACCACCTGAGAATTCTAACCGAGCCAATCAGCGCTGAGCAGCGTGCGTCACACACCGCAACGCTCAGTTTCTCATAAACAACGAAGAAGCACAGTTCTCTGCGGCTCTTTCCTCTGTTCTAAATGACTTGGACATGTCTTTAAAACCACAAAAAGAAGAAGCGCTAAAAGCCTTTCTCTTAAAGAAAGATGTTTGCACCGTGCTACCAACTGGATTTGGAAAAAGTTTAATATACCAGCTGGCTCCGCTTGTTGCCAAGAAAATGGGGATGTATTCAAACCCTGTGGTGGTGTTGTCACCTTTACTTGCGTTAATGGAGCAACAAGTAAAAGAAGGTGGAAAGCTGGAGTTAAGGCTGGTTTATACTCTCTGTGAGCTCCGCAACGGAGAGACGCACACGGAGCGTCTGAAAGGTTTTCACATTCGAACTTCTATTCAGGCAGCGGAGTGTTGCAAAGCAATTCCCCGCCAGGACAACAGAGGGCGTAGCGCTATTCTGTGATATCCTGCCACCATGACACTCATGTATCCGGTTCACGATAGTGTATTTACTCATGTTTTTACATTGTTTTAATGTATTTCAGAGACTTTTTAACACGGACTAATTTGTCCTTCATTCTCCTCCACCTCTTCATCCAGTCGCCACCTCTAAACCCACGTTTCCCGTCGTTTCCATCCACGTTTGCTCCGTATTTTGTACTCCTTCAGTCACGGGTGAATAAACGTTCATATTTTCGGACTTTTCCGCGATGTGTTCGTCAATCTATTCTGGGTCTGCCGCTAAATATTTTTTTTTTACTTATTAACGGCGATCTCATTCTTTCCGGCTCATCTATCTTCACCACCACAGACCGGTACAATGTTCGCATAACTGCAGACGCAGCGCCAATCTGTCTGTTGATCTCCCTAGCATAGCCTAGCCCTAGCATACAGTATTTATTATGTATTGCTGTTTTAATCCATATTGTTTTTATCCAAACAGACATTTAGTCAATAAGTCATATTTTGATAGGTACCGGCAGTCCAAGCGAAATGCGGCATGGGTGGTTGTGGATGCAAAAACCTGGGCGTGGAAGGAGTTCGGTGAGACCGTGGAGCAAGACTTCTGTACGGCTTCAAGGAGATTCTGGTCCGGCATCTCAGGAGGGGAAAGCAGTGCACTACCAACACTGTTTACAGTGGGGACGGTGTGCTGCTGACCTCAACTCGGGACATTATGGATCGGTGGGCCAAGTTCTTTGCAGACCTCCTCAATCCCACCGGACTCTCCAATATCTGGAGCCAAGGTCACTGAGGTGGTCAAAATGCTCCTCAGTGGCAAGGCTCCGGGGGTGGATGAGATCCGCATCCGCCCAGAATTCCTTAATGCTGTGGACGTTGTGAGGTTGTGTTGGCTGACGCAGCTGTGCAATATTGCATGGACATCGGGAGCAGTTCCACTGGATTGGCAGACCAGGGTGGTGGTCCCCCTATTTAAAGAGGGGGACCACATGGTAGGGCTGGGCAATAAATAAAAACATTTATTGGTATCGAAATTTCTAACTCTAATCGATATCATTTTTTCCATGTCAGTTCCATTCAATAATAAAAAAAATGAAAAGATGTGTGTAGGTTGGCAACGTTCATGTCCATTTAAGAAACTGTACCACCTCCAGTCACATGACAATGTGACTCAACATAATACACGTGACAGCCCCATCTAGTGGACAGCTTTTTTTTGCGCATACATGTAGTTATCGTCCATTTATCGTTATGGAGGTGAACTCCTCAATATACCGTGATATTGATTTTAGGCCATATCACCCAGCCCTACCGCAGGATGTGTTCCAACTACAGGGGGATCACACTCCTGAGCCAAGTGTGAAGCAGCTGGGGTGAGAATCAGCTCCTCTAAATCCAACCATGGTCTTGAGTGGTGCAATGGATCAAAAGCTCGATTTGGATCGTATCACGGTTTTCAGTCACAGATTGGACCATTTTGCGGATCAGCAGTAAGAAAAGAAAAAGAAAAGACAAAAAACTTTGCTTTCTCTTTATTTTATAGAACACTTAGTGCAAAAAATGTCTGCTCATTAAATACAAACAACATTTTAACGCAATTACGTCCTATAATATCTATAATGTCAAAGATTTTTATAACTGAATGATTCTTACTATCTAGAATGACATAGACAAGTGACTTACAAGTGAATTTCCCCACTGTGGGATCAATAAAGTCTATTCTTTTCTATTCTAGACATTGAACGTCCACACCAGTATTAAAATCAAACTGACGCTCTTGAAGGGAAGCGTTGCCACAGAAATGAAGAACAGAAAATGCAACATTTTCAGTGTGAACAGCAGGGAGGCTGCAGGCGCATCAGTGAGTCTGTGGCTTCTGCGCGGGGGGGCTGTATGAAGCAGGTTAACAGTAAAGAGGCAAAAACTAAAAGAAACTTGCATTAACTTTGACAATATGAGCACAATTATTTATTTGTCAAAACCACTCATGCACCCCCCGCCCCCGTGCGCGTTCCGACATCAGTTTTGCCCTCAGTGAACTTTGGTCTGACTTAGCTATTTGCATTCTGGAAGCGTTTGATTTACAAATTAAGCACTGGTTGTAGGATTGAAAATCATTTAACTTGTTGTGGTTTAAATAACGCAGGGAAGGCAACGAGCCTGGAGATGAGCTAACGGTGACCTACAGGGAGCTGCTGCAGAGGGTCTGTCAGTTTGCTAATGTGCTGAAATCACAAGGTGAGTTACAGGGATTATATAGCTAAGGTTTTTTATTTAGCTTCATATTCACAACTTCACCAATATTATGCAAAAACACTGATCTCATATATATATATATATATATATATATACACACACATATATACATATATACACATGTATATACATATATACACACATATGTACACATTTATATATATACACACATATATGTATATATATATACACATTTTTATATGTATATATATACACACATACATATATATACACAGTGTATATATGAATATATGTGTGTATATATGTATGTGTGTATATATATATATATATGTGTGTATATGTATATTTGTGTGTATGTGTGTATATATGTATATATTTGTATATATGTGTGTATATATGTGTGTATATATGTATATGTATATATTTGTATATATGTATGTGTGTGTATGTATATATATGTATATGTGTATATATATATGTATGTGTATATATATGTGTGTATGTATGTGTATGTATGTATATGTATATATGCATGTATGTATATGTGTATATACACTGCTCACAAAAATGAAAGGAACACTTTAAAGAAACACATTAGATACATCAGATCTCAATGTGAAGTTGGATATCTATACAAATAACGACAGGGCAATGTCTTAGGAACAAAAGGATGCCAAGTCTTTTAATGGAAATAAAATTTTTCAGCCTACAGAGGGCTCAATTGTGTAGACACCCTAAAATCAGAGTGAAATGAAGATGTGGCAGGCTAGTCCATTATTTCAAAAACTTCATTTCTGCAACTCAAAATGCTTTTCAGTATCTTGTGTGGCCCCCACGAGCTTGTGTGCATGCTTGACAACGTCGGGGTATGCTCCTAATGAGACAACGGATGGTGTCTTGTGGCATTTACTCCCAGATCTGTGTGAGGGCATCCCTGAGCGCTTGTACAGTCTGAGGAGCAACCTGGCGCCGCCCAATGGACCGAAACATAATGTCCCACAGATGTTCTATTGGGTTTAAGTCAGGGGATCGTGAAGGCCATTCAATTGTTTCAATTCCT
>SSNS01000402.1:181955-206207 GCA_006937985.1 Aphyosemion australe | reverse complement strand
AGGAAACCATCCTTAAATAGAGGAGGAGGACTCAGGTTTCACCTTTCCAGCACCTACAATGTAGCCTGGCAAGCCATCCTATATATGTGAATATATAGTCTGGCCACGAACCATTGACGGCTCTCAGTCGTGAGGCGGGATCTACGGTTGTCTTTCAAAATGTCAGCACGCAATTGGATAGCGCTAGGACCAATCAGAGTGACGAACAACATGACGTAATCACGGCGACGGAAAAGCGGGAGGCTTTAATAGCGTCTAGCTTCAATGATTTCTGTCGTTTTTGTATGAAAAACACGCGAATATCAGGTGTACTGGGACATTGCACTACTTTGTTTGATAAAAATAAGAAGCCGCTAAGTATATCAGACAGACTTACGCACGTTGGAGTCTAAATAATCCAATGTTGATGACAAAGCCGTTTCAAACGAACGTGTTTTCCGAGTTGCCGCCATGTTGCTTGGGTTCGCGGCGTTCGCGGCCGCAGCGCTGACGTCATCGGCTACTCCCGCTCTGTGATTGGCCCATGATATAGAGCGCTGTGATTGGCCCAACCAAAACTATAGCGAGTTGTGATTGGATAGACACAGCAGTGGTTTGGGCTGCGAGGGTTCCAATGAAGCGTGCCTAGACCAAACTCTGCAAAGCAAGAATTGGTCTAGTTCACTAGGCTACCTACAATGCAGCTTTGAAGCAAATTCCAAAACAGTTTCAGTCCAGTTCACACCCTCCTGCATCTAATCAACACGACGACTCCCAAACAATAGAGGCTAACGATGCTAACGACTCATCAAGAGGTAGGGAGGAGGGGCATTCACAGGCAGATGCTGCTCGTTGAGCAACAATAGACAGCTACCGTTTATAAGATCGACCCTCCCATATTCCAGTCAGAATTGACAAAGCTCCTCGGATGAGAAGCGAAACGTCTTCAAGAAACCAAAGAGGTCCAGTTGCCTTCATTTGCACCCCTTGGATTACCATGACCTGGATGACTGAGAACCTTCACCAGCATATAGCCCTCAATAAACACACCCAGGTTTTTAACATGGGGTTTACAGTAAGGTACCAAAGAACCCATGAGGTGAGAAACAGTCTCTGGAGATCAAGGGCAACCAAAAACCACAATTTCAGTTTTATCATCATTCAGTTTCAAGAAGTTCAGGACCATCCACTGCTTAACTCATTAACTACCAGCCGTTTTCTGATCAGAAAGCCCCTGACTGCCAGCGTTTTTGAGCGTTTTTACTGTTTTTTGAAGAGTCACAGAACATTGTGCTCTATGATCATGTAAATGCCAAAACTACCAAAAGAAAGAGTAGACTCACTTCTTACATCAGGAAGAATCACCGTATTTCTAGTGTTATTTCCGGTTCGGCGCATCAAAACAAACTCGTAATCCATTGATTTTCTGCTTCCTGATCACGTGATGTGTTACATACACGGATGAAGATCCGCTTTAGACACGTGATGTTTGTTCTCACGGTGCGGGGGCTCGCTCCGACGCCCACCCCATAAAAAAAGGGAAATGACGACTATAGTCGTCATTGGCAGCCAGTGGTTGGATTTGAAAAGCGAATGGCAGCGAATGAATTAACATCATTCAAGCAATTAGTCAATGAAGCAAGAGAGTCAGTTCCTGCTTTTAATGGCAGATAAATTTGCAGATCATCTGCAAAACAATGAAAAGCAATATTAAGCTTCTTGAAGATGGAACCCAGAGGCAGCAAATAAAGTGCATGGAGAGCCGGTCCAAGAATTGAACCCTGAGGCACACCACAGCTGAGAGGAGAATTGTCAGAGCTAAAAGGGCCAACTTCCACACGATACGACCTACCAGATAGATATGACCAGAACCACTGTAGGACCGTGCCCTTCAGACCAACGTAGGTTTCTAGCCGAGAAAGCAGAATGCCATGGTCTACAGTGTCAAAAGCACCTGTCAAATCAAACAATAAAAGAGCTGCTATATTTCCAGAGTCTGTGGTTAAAAACAGGTCATTAAAAACTTGTAAAATTGCTGATTCAGTACTGTGAGATGATTTAAAACCTGACTGAAACTTCTCAGTGATGCCATTATCCTCAACATATTCTAGCAGCTGTCAATACACAATCTTTTCTAACATCTTGGAAAGAAAAGGAAGCTTTGAGATTGGCCTATAGTTCGACCACACAGTTGTCCAGACTGGGCTTCTTTAATAAAGGCTGAATTGTGGCACGTTTAAAATAATCAGGGACAAAACAAGTAGCAAGTGAGGAATTTATATGGGGAGAAAAAAGTCTCAATAGATTTGTGTGTGTGTATCTAGATTTGTGTGTGCGTCTCTAGATTTGTGTGTGCGTATCTAGATTTGTGTGTGAGTACCTTGATTTGTGTGTGCGTATCTAGATTTGTGTGTGCGTATCTAGATTTGTGTGTGCGTATCTAGATTTGCGTGTGCGTAACTAAAGATTTGTGTGTGTGCATCTATATCTATGTGTGTGTATAGATCTATGCATATGTAACTCTTGATTTGTAACTTGTGTTTACATTTTTGTGTGTAACTTCAGCTCCTACACATACAAATCATTAAATACAAACACACAAATCAACTGGTACACACGGACAAAACTACATTACACACAGATCAGTTTACAAGTACAAAAACCCTTTTGAGACTCTTCACGCCTGACTGATTTGTGCCTAGATGGTGCATTCAATGCTGGGTGAAAGCTGGGAAATCTGAATTTTCTTTGGAGTTAGTCTAAACTTGTGTTGAAGGGGCAAACATGTTTTTCTGTGGAAAAATAGAATATCTCATGATCCTGTAGCTACAAAATATTAACCTAAATTTACTTTTTAATAGGGCTGTCAATCAATAAATTTTTTAATCGCGATTAATCGCATGAGTGTCCATAGTTAACTCACGATTAATCGCATTTTTTTTTCTTATTCAAATTTTTCTTATTTCAACTATGGAGGGACAAATATACTTTTTAAAGAAAATATGTTTATTATAACTGTACCAAACAAACATGATAAATACAGTCCAGTATCCTCCTCAGAAAAAAAAAATTCAAAAGTGCAAATTAGGCATTACCTCCCACACAATAACACCTTATATGGTTCCTCCATAAGGACTCACAAAATCAACACATGTGGTACTAAAACAAGGACAAAGGGAGGAGTGTGATAAAGAACTAGGACTCTGCCTATTTAGCACATTTTAAATATATCTTATTATTTTTAACAAAAATATAAGGCAACACTTCTGTTTTGTTTTTGTTTTTTGCTTTCTTAATCCATTGAACTCAGACAAAAATAATGCAACATGGACCAAAATCAAATCAGCTGATGTTGCTGAACTGTAGCCCACACACATACATACACACACACACACAAAAAGTTATTCTGGTAAGCTATCAATTAATTTTTCCCGGATTTTTTCCAGCGGCAAAACGGGCAGCACATTTTTTTTATTTTTCTGTAGATTATTGAATTATATTGGGACAGAATGATGACGGCTGACGCCATCTCATCAGCTGAGAGGTCCCGGTTGGTTGCAGCGCTTCGAACACAGGAATTAAACACTCAATAAAAGTAAACAAACTGTACCCTCCACCTCCGTTTCGCCACCGATCATGTTTGGTTGAACTCGTCCGGTTATCCGCCTCGTCGTAATCCAGAGAAAAATACCGAGCTGCGGTAGGGCTGGGCGATATGGCAAAAATTTCATATCCCGATATAGCTCATTTTATATCCTGAAATCGATATACATAACGATATAGCATTGTTTAAATTACATTCATAGTTACTATAAAATTGCAAGTGTTTGCACCAACTCACCAAACCCACATTTCTCAACCGTGTAGATTGGAACCATGTCTTTGCAGATGTGCTTGGCAACTGCAGTAGTGATCTCCTTCCATCTGCGGGAGCTGTGGTTATATGGTGTGCCATGGCTAAACGCCTGTTGCAGCGTCTGTGTATGGAGTTTGTTATGAGCGCTTACGCTACCACTCGACGCTGCTTTTATGGCTTTTGCTTGTTGACTCTCTCTGTATTCTTTTTCGTGGTTCTTGCGCAGCTGATAAAATAAATTTGTAGTGTTGGAGTCTGTTGTTGGCACCGGGAACCGGCAAACTTTACAAACAACTGCTTTCTGGTCCGCGTCGGCCTTCCTACACCCAAACCACATCCATACAACAGAAGTTTCCCCTCTTTTAGGTACAAGCTCCTTCGTTTGGGTGGCAGGTCATCCTGTTGAAAATTACCCTGGTCTGAACCGCGTCCGCTACCGTCCTCCTCCATGTTTGTTCATGCATGGCTAGCGTGGCGCGCCGCGTGTGCATGGACATGCCGTAAAGGCTAATTTATACTTGTCCGTCTACGTCAGTACGGAGACACGCAGCGCCATTTTGCGTCAACGCAAGGGCTCTCGGACGGGCTCGCGGAGGGTGACGGAGACATGCCCCCAAAAATAACTGTCCGTCTTATATATACAGTCTTTGGTCGAGAGCAACGGAGAGCGCAAGCTTGTGATTGGTCAGGACGCCGCTTCTCTGAAATACGTCACCAGCAGCACCGCCACTGCCGACTCAAAAAATAAAGAGCGCTGAAGATATTTAGCGGCAGACATGGAGCAGATTGAAGAACGCCTCGCTGAAAAAGTTTGAAAATATGAAAGTTTATTCACTCGTGACTGAAGGAGCACAAAGATACACAGCGAGTGATTTATTCGTGGACGGAAATGACGAGAAACGTGGGTTTAGAGGTGCCGACCGCATAAAGCGGTGGAGGAGAATGAGGGACAAATTCGTCCATGTTAAAAACTCTCTAAAATACATTAAAACAAGGTAAACACAGTAGTAAATACACTATCATAGACCGGATACGTGGCTGTAATGGTGGCAGGATACCCCAGAAATGTGCTACGCCCTCTGCTGTCCAGGTGGGGGGTTGCTTTGCAACATCCCCCAGCCAACAGAGAAGTAGAAACATAAAACGCCTCCGTCAATGCGCATGCGTCTCTAGCCCGCGGAGCTCACGGAGAAGTATAACTCAGCCTTAAGGCATCATGACGTAAAATACTGCCTTAAAACGCCGAATCGTGGTGTAAACGATAGAGCTTCACATTAAACGATAGACATTTTCTATCGTACAGACGAAACATTTCGTCATATCGCCCAGCCCTAAGCTGCGGGTCACTTTCTACACACTGTTTACACTTGCTTTCTGAGCGGTTACGTCATCGCCGGCTTTACGCTCATACTGAAAGCCTGGTAGGCGTAGGTCCCCGCGCCATTTAAAAACACTGTTTTTTCTTAAAAATCCAGCCGTGGAAATCCTAAAAAGAAATTTACTTGAGCGTTTAATACATTTTTACACATGTGATTCAAAGGAAATTTGCCGCTGGCCAATGGCTTGTTCCTGCTTCTTATTTACGTCAGACTATGGTACGCGAGGAGGGCCAAAACAAAACTACGGAAGCCTGCGCGTTAATCGCGTGTTAAAAAAATAATGCTGTTAAGGGGGCTTTGCATTAACACATTAAAAACACGCTAATTTTGACAGCCTTACTTTTTAATAATCTAAAATAGTTTATTTAGACATAAATGTGTTTATGAGCTATGAAAACGTAGTCAAATGGTTGTAAGAAATGACTACTAGATGGCAGAGTGGTTCTCTGACTGGGAAAAGCAGGCTTCAAACCGGGAGAAGGCACGAGAAAATGGAGCAGCTCTGGTGATCTTTCCTCTGAAGTCAAAAGAGAAAGTTGCGACATGCTTTGAACTCGCTGACACGCGGTCACGTGGTTCATGTAGCCCCAAATAGTTCCAAACAGCTCAGCGCTGCCAGTCAGTATGAGCGGCTTCTGGCAAGACTGGACGCTAAAACAACCCTTTTTTCATTTCCACATGGATTTTTTGGTGATTATTGATCAATAATGTGTATTAATTACTACACCTATTATGTATTTTATCAAAGCAATTCCCTTTGGAGCAGCACGAACATTTATCATTTTTATACTTTAGAGGGCAGCCAGACTGCAAACACAACATTGAAAACATTTAGGGTACAGTTCATATTTAGCTAAAATACGTATAATTGTATAAAAATAACTGTTTATATAATACACTCATCAACGTAAGGATCTGGGTTAGAATTTGAGCTTTCTGTTCTCTGTATGCTAACATAGGGATGCTTTACTTTTTGTCCTAATAGACTTAAATATGTCAGCGCTAGCTTGCCTTCAGATCTACTTCATCTAACAAAACATGAGATATTACTGTTTCCAGGATTTAGTCCTGTAATCTTTAGTCTGTCTGTTGTCAGATGGAAAAGGAGCAGAATGACACAGCTGATCTAAATTCATTTAAAACAAGTTTTTAATGACTTGGAGGAAAATATGTGGGTGTAGATGCATCTATAACCCTGCTGATGGTGCTTCCAGCCTAACGACTAGTATAAATAGCAACTGATTGATTAAAATGTTAATTGAAATAAAACTGTTTCTGGTTAAAAACGTATTAGATGACAAAATAAGTGTGCGTCAGCTGTGCAAAACCACATAACCAAACATTTTTCATATATTTATTTATTAAAAGCCATTGGTCACAATAACAGTAAACTGTGTGCATTAGGTTTAATCTGCATATACATTTTCAGTCGGGGATCGACACGTTTTACTCTCAAATGCATGAGACCTCATAAAAGAACATCTGCTTCAGTGAGCTCCACAGGCTCCAGACTTCTTCAGGACATGAGGATTCCTCTCTCTGACATCAGAATCCCTCTCTCTGACATCAGAACCCACCAAAGAAGACGTCAACACTTTCAGCTGGAACCAGGTGTCTGATGCTTCTTTCATGGAGCTCCCAGATGTGGTGGATTTTCTAGAGAGAAGCAAGTCTTTTAGAAAGCTGCAGTCTTCATGTCATGATGTGTAACGTAAAATAGAATAGAATAGACTTTATTGATCCCACAGACTGGAAATTCACTTGTCACAGCAGCACCATCACTCAAAGGGTAATTAGAAGAAAGATAAAAACAAGGATACATGTATATACACATAGGCAGTAATCTAGTATTGTAATCTTAGATCACTAAAAAAACCACAAATAAAAGATAAAAACAAACTTGGTACCAACACTATACAGCATACTGTAAGAGACACAGACAACAATCTGAATCCGGTATTGCACAAGTATAGAACACATACTGAATATTGCATTGGTGTTATTGTGTACCAGGATGATACCAGAACAGCTTAAACTGAGGAGTTCTACACTCTTACAGCAGAGGGGATGAAAGATCTGCGATAGCGCTCAGTTTTGCATCTGGGATGTCTAAGTCTACCTCTGGAGGAGCTGTCCATGATCTCCAAAGTGGAGTGCAGTGGGTGGGAGGGGTTTCTTAAGATGGAGGTCATCTTCCCCAGCATCCTCCTTTCACACTTCTCCTCAACAGAATCCAGTGGGCATCCCAGAACCGAGCTAGCTTTGGTAGCTAGCTTGTTCAGTCTCTTTCTGTCTCGGTCAGAGCTGCCTACACCCCAGCAGACCACAGCAGAATGAATAACAGAGCCAACAACAGAGTGATTAAAGGATTTTAGCAGCTGGGATTTAACTCCGAAGGACCTCAGCCTCCTCATGAGATGGAGGCGGCTTATACAGAGCATCTGTGTTGTGGGACCAGTTCAGTTTACTGTTGAGGTGAACACCCAGGTACTTAAAGGTGTCCACCACCTCAATGTCTGCTCCCTGGATGTTTACTAGTGAGTGAGGAGGAGTGTTTCTCTGGAAGTCAATCACCATTTCCTTTGTTTTATTGGTGTTCAAGCGAAGGTGGTTACACTCACACCAGTCCACAAAGTCCATGATGACTGACCTGTACTCCTGGTCGTCCCCCTCAGATACACAGCCAACGATGGCCAAGTCATCAGAGAACTTCTGGAGGTGACAGCTGCTGGTGTTGTAGGTAAAGTCAGAGGTGTAGAAGGTGAAGAGAAAGGGTGAGAGCACTGTACCCTGCGGAGCTCCAGTACTGCACACAACCACCTCAGACGTACAGTTGTGCAGCCTCACGTACTGTGGCCTGTTGGTGAGGTAGTTGATGATCCATGAGGTCAGATGTTCGTCCACACTAAGCAGCAGATTCATCAGGCTGAGATTAAGAATTACAGCTAAACAGATCTATATGCTGTCTAATGATGGGCATCTTGGAAATAAAGAGACAAAAACAAAGAAAAACAGCATCTTGCATCACAACAAGCATACCCCCACCAATGCGGTAGCACCAGTACATATGAATGGTTTGTTGGAGGGATTTTTACGTCCCTTATCTTTATTTTTAAAATCAGTGATTCTATAAAAGTTATTACATTCATACAGAATCTTGACATCTGCAGGAAACCTCAGAAAAAGTTGTTATGGTGCTTGCATTAGCATTGGTACGTGATAAATTCCTGATCACTTTAATATGAATTTTATTCTGATAGCCTCCACATCACCCAGCCAGCTGCAGCACTCCACCAGTCCACTTACCAGCTTTGACTCCATCACAGACCAGACCGGCAGCTTCCACCAACCTGCTCATCGCTCAGCTCACCACTCATGATCAGTCCCTCTGAGAACATGAAGATAGACATGAATGCAGTAGCAGCAGTGTAAGCCTGGGACACACAGGAGACAGACGCCCGCGCCGTCATTTTAAAAAGAAGCCATTATAGTTAGTGAGAGTGGCTACACGGGGACCGCAGCATCGCGTCCCAGAAGCGCCGGTCCACGCAAAGGCGCTGAAGAAAGGCGCCAGTTCTATCTCAAGTGCTGCGGCGCACCATGGCGCAGCTGTTTACAACATTGTTGAGTACTTTACAACAGACATTATGACGCGGAACGGCTTTACGGCACAAACCCAAACGCTGGCATAAACCCAACCACCAAAACATGGATGAGGAGCTTTTTATTGTTGAAGTTGAGAAGCATAAGATATTGTGCGATCCTAATAGATAGCGTACTTACCATTTTTAATCAGTTAGAGTCTCACTAAACACAGCGACAAGTCTGATCACATATAAACAAAAGAGTCACTTTCCGCTTCCTGTTCTCAAGTCCCGTATGATGTTGTGACTATCACACGACTTTCCAAGAAGCGTTCAGCGGCGCGGCGCCTCCTGTGTGACCATTAAACCGTGGCGCGTCTGTCTCCTGTGTGTCCCAGGCTTAACTGTTTACTTACTGTTCTACACTTATTTATTTATGCTGAGATTTTGTCATTAATAATTCTTCATTTCTTGTTCTGTCTTGAAGTAAAGATTCTAATCTCAACTTGACCTCAGATGATAAATGAATGAAGTTGGTGTGATTTTGCTGAAAATCAGAAACACTATTCTCTATTCATGTCTATGTTCTCAACAGCTTGAAATGGCTAAAGTAGCTTAGCTTACAGACGTTAGCGCCTGCTAACACAGAAATGAGGACAGTGTCAAGCTGCCCGACCTATAAAACGTCTGAAATGGTCTACAATAATAGCTGCCTGTCTCATAACCGGACTGCAAAGCGTGCAGGTTTAACTTTTACTTACTTCAGAGGAAAGATCACCAGGGCGCCGCGCCATCTTCTCCTGCTTTCTGCCAGTTGAAGCGTGTTTTTCCCAGTCAGAGAACCACTCTGCCATCTAGTGGTCATTTCTTACAACCATTTGACTATGTTTTCATAGCTCATAAACACATTTATGTCTAAATAAACTATTTTAGATTATTAAAAAGTAAATTCAGGTTAATATTTTGTAACTACAGGATCATGAGATATTCTATTTTTCCACAGAAAAACATGTTTGCCCCTTCAACACAAGTTTAGACTAACTCCAAAGAAAATTCAGATTTCCCAGCTTTCATCCAGCATTGAATGCACCATCTACGCACAAATCAGTCAGGCGTGAAAAGAGTCTCAAAAGGGTTTTTGTACTTGTAAACTGATCTGTGTGTAATGTAGTTTTGTCCGTGTGTACCAGTTGATTTGTGTGTTTGTATTTAATGATTTGTATGTGTAGGAGCTGAAGTTACACACAAAAATGTAAACACAAGTTACAAATCAAGAGTTACACATGCATAGATCTATACACACACACATAGATATAGATGCGCACACACAAATCTTTAGTTACGCACACACAAATCTAGATACGCACACACAAATCTAGGTACTCACACACAAATCTAGATAAACACACACACAAATGTAGATATGCACACACAAATCTAGGTACTCACACACAAATCTAGATACACACACACAAATTTAGGTACTCACACACAAATCTAGGTACTCACACACAAATCTAGATACACACACACAAATCTAGGTACTCACACAAATCTAGGTACTCACACACAAATCTAGGTACTCACACACAAATCTAGATACACACACACAAATGTAGGTACTCACACACAAATCTAGGTACTCACACACAAATCTAGGTACTCACACACAAATCTAGGTACTCACACACAAATCTAGATACACACACACAAATGTAGATACGCACACACAAATCTAGGTACTCACACACAAATTTAGGTACTCACACACAAATCTAGATACACACACACAAATCTAGATACTCACACACAAATCTAGATACTCACACACAAATCTAGATACTCACACACAAATCTAGGTACTCACACACAAATCTAGACACACACACACAAATCTAGATACACGCACACAAATCTAGGTACTCACACACAAATCTATGTACTCACACAAATCTAGATACTCACACACAAATCTAGATACACACACACAAATCTAGATACGCACACACAAATCGAGATACGCACACAAATCTATTGAGACTTTATTCTCCCCATAAATTTAGTATCGTCAGAATAAATGGTCCTATTGTGTCAAACAGATGTATGCTTATTGAGCCATGGCTCCGACACTGGCCTAGGGCGGAAAGGTCTGACGGGAGCGATTTTGTCCAAATTCCCTTCACAGGTAGAGTTAGAGCGCTATCAGAACTGGGAAGGTTTATTTCAGATTCACTAAAGGCAGCCGAAAACAAAGAACTAGTGGAAGAATTGTACACACGACCAAACTTTCCAGGAAGGGGGGGGGCTCTACCACATCAAAAATCATAATTGAAAATATCACAGGAAAGTGGACATTTGCAGGTTTGAAATGTCATTAATACAAATCTCCAATCCAAGCGTCAGCACCAAATCCAATGTGTGTCCTTTTTCATGAGTGGGGCCAGCAACCCACTGTGTCAGGTTAAAGGACTCTAAAACATTAAAAAAGTTCTTGACCAAAGGCTTAGAATCACAGCATAAGTGAATATTAAAATCCCTAAGAATTAACAGACGATCAGACTTGAGAACAATACCAGCCATGAAATCAGAGAACTCCTTGATAAAATCCTTATCAAACTTAGGAGAACGATAGATATGTGCACACAGCACAGGAGAACTCAGCTTCAACTCCAGCAGCTGCAGTTCAAAACTGATAGGAGTTAGTGAGTGGGATCTGGTGACAGCGGGCCTTAGAACTAAAAACAGTTGCTGGTGAAGGAATACTCCGGTGGAAGAAGTTCTGACTCACCACGAATCCACGTCTCCGTCAGAAACAGCAGGTCCAACTGCCGTGACTTAATAAAGTCATTCAAGATAAACATTTTATTCGTTACTGACCTGGCATTAAATAAAGCCATGTCAAGAGAAAAAAACTGTAGCCTCCGTGCGTGGATGCATCCGGGTAAGGGAGTGGAGGTTCGCATGGACCACACCACGTCCATGTACTCCAGACCGCTTGGGCGGGTGCCGAAACACTGCGACGGATCCTTCTGTCGGAGCCAGTGACAGGAATGGCCCAATGAGCCGGCACCACCAGGAGCACGACGAAGGTAAGCCCTGACCTTGATCAGTGCTCCAGTGCGCTTTCCACGTCTTCTAGGGCCTCTCCTCCAGGGTGTGGATAACAGGGCGCGACACAGCACCTCGAGCAGCGCTGATCCAGGTGAAGGAGGGACAAAACTTTGCCCCGGAGCTGTGCTTTTTAGAAGTAGATTATATGATGCTCCAATTTCAAGCAGAGACTGACGATCGTACACAAGAAGGCCCGAGACATTTGGAAAAACATAAAACAAAAAATAAACATGAACATTAGCCAAGCTGAGAGGGAGAGACGTGTCACCGTGCACAGTGTTGGCGCCATCTTTTCAAGCTGCCCTCCCCCATCTGAAGATGTTCAAATATTCAGAGGACATCCTTTCAAGCAGAGACGCGCTGAATCTTATTATTTCTCTATTGTTCACTGTGTGCGTGCGTGCGTGTGTGTGTGTGTGTGCAGAGGCTTTCTGATCCAGACGTGCATCGTGCTGAAGCACCTGTCTACAGACCCAGAGACCTTGGTGAGCTCCCATTCTCCTCCTGCCAAGAGACCCTGCCCAGACATGGAGGTAAAACACCTACACTTCCCTGCAGCCTGAAAATAAACCTGTCGAGTCCAGACTTCAGCACATAGTCTGGTCCAGTTGGTTGGTGTAGAAAGTCCTGATGTTTCTGCTGGATGACGAATAGAAAACGTGGTTTTACAGGTGGTGATGGTGCAGGGTTGGAGGCATGGACCTCTGGTTGTGTGTGTGGCTGTGTAAATGTCACCTCCACCTGCAGTCAGAATCAGAAACATCAGATTAATAATCAGATTAGTGCCATTCAGACTGGATCTGTGAATGTTTCTTAGTCCAGATTAAGGCTGAACAATTAATTAGCCTTTCGCCGGCCCTGCCCCCAGAACGGCTATTGTCCAATCACACATCATAGCAACCGTTACTATCCGACAGCTCCAAACAAAATGATGAAGCTAAGCCTAATTTACTACTAAGCATTAGCCTCGATAGTAGTCGTGTCTCCTTCGTTTCCCTTCAGAACCTCCTCATCGAGCTCAACCAGCAAGCCAGCAAGCATGAGTGCTCCCCCCGCCCGCAGCTGGGCGGAGGTCCGCCTCCCAGACTATCCAAGACCCTTTTAGATAAGACAAACCGTGCCGGCAAATCAGCGTAATATTACCTCAACTGTGTGTCTTATAAACGCACATTAAGCCTTGGCGCAACAGCGGGTGGTGTCATGATCACGTGATGAATTAATGCCGCGCTTCGGCCGGGAACTATATTGAAAATAAAAGTAAACACGGACATAAAAAGTTACATTTTATAAACTCAGCTGAGATGATAAACTGAGCGATGCAGAGCTTTTCTCTGTTAGAGCTGCCTGCAACTCAGATCATCTGACAGCTCACAGGGACACCGCGTCGCCGCCACAGCTCCTCGGATCCACGCGTCCCCGGACGCCGGACCTTCTCCCAAACTCCTTGTTCCCTGCTACGCTTCGCTCAGCAGAGCCGACACTAATATATCCCTCCACTGCATACTTTAACCCTTTTTGCCTCTATCGGGATCATATTAAGGACGAATTGCTCCAAAAAATGTCGCTGACACGCATCTGTCTACTTCTTTCCATCACGGAAACCTGCGGAGCTTCAGTATTTGATCCACTTATTGTCGGAGTTGGCAACAGTAACTAAGGGGGGCGGGGCTCGGCGAAAGGTCAATTGCATATGCAATTATATCGCAATGTGACAGAATGAGATTTTCTAATTGCAAATGCTGCAATTTGACTGCTCTTAAGATCTGGGAAAGTCACGTGACTTGCGAGCAGCTCAAACAAGGCAGGGAGAGAAGAAAACGCTGCGCTTTAACCTGTTTTAAAATGGCCTTAGGCTCAACAGAATCCAACACTACACAAAGTTTGGCACCAAAGAGGAATAGCACATCTAGTTGTGTAGAATTATTTTGGTTATATAAAAGAACATGCGCAACGTCAGATATTTTGCAGAACCTGCCTTTCTAGTGTTGCTACCTCATGAGGTAACACTATGACCCTTTATCAACACCTAAAAAAACATCACACCACCATATACAAGTGTTGCATGCCACCAGTGCTTCAACCTCTAGTAAACAAACTTCCACCCAACAGGAATCACTGACCAAGTTGTTTGAAAGCATCACTCCTTACCAACATAATTTGAAGAGGAACGCAGAAAAAACTCGTGCTATAACGGAGTTCATAGCTAAGGATATGATGCCCGTTAACATAGTGACCAAGCCTGGGTTCGTGGCTTTAATAAGCACAATAGTTAAGCGGTACAGAATTCTGTCACGCACACATTTTAGCTAGGTATAGCGTATAAAAATAATTTATGTATAATAAATCTGATATTGTTTATAATAATACATTGATATGTTTTGCTTGCATTAGTTGAAAAATATGAGAAAAACCCCTTGAGAAAATAATCATGAATTCAATTGCAATACTGAAGATAAAAATCGCAATTAGATTATTTTCCAAAATCGTTCAGCCCTAGTCCAGATTAGGAGATGTGATCAGAGGCATGAAGCTGTAATCCAGCTGGGCAGCGATGATAAACCTACTACTGAAGCCAAGCATTTGTGTTTCATAAACGTTGTTCGGTATCACCATGGCAACCATCTTATTTACACTGCTGTTTCTTAGTTCTAGTGAGATTATACAGCACCTTTAGTAATAGCGTTTCCTAATTTCTTCCTTCTGCATTTATTATTATTTTTTATCCTGCCAAGATTTTCAGCCTCCATCTCTGTCATGATATGATTTGACTTTGGTGATCCTGGTTTAAATTTATGTTAATGGGTTTTATTTCCTTTTAAAAGTAACCACTCTCCTGCATTAACTTGTCCTTCCTCCTTGTTGACCTTCCTCCCTCCCATCCAGCAGAAGAAACATACAGGGAAAGTAAGGAAAGCACGTCCTGTTCCACAGGTATTTTATACCCACCTTCCTCTATTAACCCCCCTAACACCTTTTATTCGTTCATTTATTTGTTTTTACTCACCTGGAAGCGCAGTGGCAGGGCTGCAGGGCTGCCACACTAAGTCAGTGGCTCTGTTAGTAACTATGTGTCATTTTTAAAGATAAAATTCTGGACTGAGCGCCCCGGTACCGGGGTCATCAGCACTTCACTCCAAACACATGTTTAAAGGGGTGCTAGAATCTAAACCAACATTTTCCTTGTTGTTGTTGAATAAAGACAGCTTGGGTGGTCAAAAGTAGCATGCCAAAAAGGCAAAGTCGTGTGTGACCTACTTTTTATGTAAATTATTCGAAAAAGGCGAGGGAAAAACTCCTTTTTCTTTCTAACCACATCACAATGTAGCCGCTCCTGCTACATCTACATGTTCCAACCCACTTCAGTGTCAGCAGTATTTAAATGCTGGTCGCAGTAATGCTACCGCTGAGCCACGGTAAGCCGAGCCTCTGTTAGCTCATTTACACAGTCACTGGTTACCACCAGCCTGAGCTGTTAGCTTCAGCTAGCAACAGCCTTGTTGAAAGAGAGAAAATCAAGCACTCACCACTCAGGTTCCAGGATAAACTGGTAACATCCAGACTAGTCATGAATGCCAGATAGATCCACAGCTTGTGGTCCGGTATTTTTCTTCCTTGTTCGTCTGCAACCCTTATACAAGCAGCCTGTCTTTGCCACACACTCATTCTTGACTCATTGCTTGAGTGAGGACTTTTATTTTTTCTTTTCAGAACTTTATTAAAGGTGTCCTAGAATGCAATTAATCAACAATCTAAAACAGAGCTTTGAGCCTCCAAAAAGCATAAGAATTTTTTTTTGGCTTTCATCTGTCCCAGGAGCCCTGATACAGGCCATTCTAAACCCCCTTACTCAGGCCTTCAGTGAAAAGAGCTGTTGACCCCTCCCACTCGGCCAGGACATGCTGATTGGTTGGTTTCCCCAGAAGGCCTCAGACACATGCAGGTTTGAGGAGGCGTGGCTCCCCCTTATGACGTGTTAAGGAAGGCTTTCTCAGGAGGTTTTTTCTCGCCTTTTTCAACTTTCTAATTTACATAAAAAGTAGGTCACACATGGCTTTGACTTTTTGGCTTGCTACTGTTGACCACCCAAGCTGTCTTATTCAACAACAACATGGAAAATGTTGGTTTACATTCTAGGTCCTCTTTAAACAAACAAAAAGTTACAAAATCACAACATGTATACAAAAATTAACACAGAACATGTGCCAGGGTGCAAAAATATCAAATAAATACAAGTCATTTATATGTAGTGCAAATATGAATTGTTTTTAAAGCCTTTTTTTTTAAAGATCCATTAATCAATTTTATATAAGGCTTGAGTTGGGACTTATGGTGCGTTCGAGTTACCTCGGAAGTCGGAACTCGGAACTAGGAATGACGTCACACCCGAGTTAACAGCGTTCTGGTTTCCGTAGTCGGAGAAGTTGGAATTCCAATTATTCAGTTTAACTTTTTTATTTTTATTTTATTTTATTTTTTACTTTTTTATCAGGTCAAATAGGTAAAAAACAAACACGAATGATGGACTGTTGGTGCGTTCGATTTGTCTGTTTATTTTACAAGACACACATATAAGAGTGTGTTTGAAATAAATGTTACATGTAGCGCTTGCATCTCTAATTTGAACAAACTAAAAGTTTTGCTTATTAGTCGTATGTGTTCGTTGAGAGCTACCTAAACAGCAGTTTTCGAGGGCGCTGCCATCTTGGATTTCGAGGTTGGAGTTCTGAAAAACGTCCGAGTTTCCGACTGGGAGTTCCGACTTTGCGGGGCGTTTTATTTGATTTTTCCTACTCGGAAGTCGGGATTTCCGAGTTCCGAGGACAAATCGAACGCACCATTAGGCCCAATTTCAATACTCGCATTTCCACCCTTGCGCCCTTCAATTGCGCGTTCCTGGGTGCGAGTGCGTAGGATGTCCCGATTCTCAAGTGCAGAAGGTGACCACGCCCCTTTTGCACCCTAAATCCGCACTTCGCCCCAAGTCCGCATCTATGCGGATTTTGGGCAAGGGTATTACCCACAATCCATTGCTGCGTGGGAAGTTTGAGAAGAAGGCAGAAAACATGTATTTTCAAATGAAAGAAGTTCATTTTAAGACGATTAATGATATTTATTCATGCTCTGAATGTTTTAGACTAAGATCTAATGTGGACAGCAATGAATGAAACTTTTGTTTGTTTGAAAGTTAAAGGTTTTTAAAAAAGTAGCACAAACCGGCATCTCAGCATGCGTCACGGTCAATCCCTGTCCCAATTCAGCACACTTATGTACTACGCACTCGAAACCTTACTGCGCATCTCCTCTAAGTGCACTTCACAGAAGGGCGTAGGGTGCAGTGCGAGTGTTGTGATTGGGCCTCACTGAGAAACCCTGAGTGTAGTTTAGTTTCTGCTTTCACTTGTCTCTCTTCAAAACCACACAACACACACACACACAACAAGTCATTTATAATGAGCCTTATTATGCATTTTTTATTTTGCCATTTCTCAGGGCTCCTGGGACATTTTAAGCTCCAACTAAATTTTATATGCTTTATAGAAGCTCAAAGATCAGTTTCCAAATTTAAATAAATGGCATTCTTCCACCGCTTTAACTCATTCACTGCCATTGACGACTATAGTCGTCAATTGCATTTTTTTACGGGGCGGGCGTCGGAACGAGCCCCCGCACCGTGAGAACAAACATCACGTGTCTAAAGCGGATCTTCATCCGTGTATGTCACACATCACGTGATCAGGAAGCAGAAAATCAATGGATTAGTAGTTTGTTTTGGGCTGCTGCTGTGAAAAAAACGATGCGCCAACTGGAAATGCTTCTGCAGCAGCGCTTGGGCACCAGATTGTGAACGAACGGATAACGCTAGAAATACGGTGATTCTTCCTGATGTAAGAAGTGAGTCTACTCTTTCTTTTGGTAGTTTTGGTGTTTACATGATCATAGAGCACAATGTTCTGTGACTCTTCAAAGAACAGTAAAAACGCTCAAAAACGCTGGCAGTCAGGGGCTTTCTGATCAGAAAACGGCTGGCAGTTAATGAGTTAATGGTTACCAGGACATGTCTCTAGCATTCCCACTGGAGAGGCTTGTCCAAATGATGGAAACAACATTTTCTACCTTAAGATGAACCAGTTCCAACACTATGCAGCTAAATGAGAGAACGCTAAACAACGTTAAAATGCTTTTCTGGAAAAACCCACGATAGCTACAGTGACGCATGATTTCATCCTCACAAGCAGGGCTCCATCACTCAATGAGCCATTAGTCAAAAACAGAAGTCATAATCCATGTTGAAGTGTAAATCCGTTTTGACCGAAGGGTTTTTATCTGAACTGCACATGCAGGTCACCTGACGAACCTTTATTGGTGGTGTTATTAGTTAAAACTTCAACCTTTATCTTTTCAGTAGAATCACCTAAAGATGCACCTGGATGTTCATAAACCTGCATCACTGTGTAGTTATAAACCATGTCAGGTGGATGGATAAAAAGCATTCCATTTCTGAAAGACCGGCTTCCATACTTTTTCTCCAGTGTGATGGGAGCATATTATCATTTAACAGGTTAAGAGGTTTTTTGTTCCTTCTGCTCATGAGTTTTTTAAAGGAGCAATATGTAAGAAATCTACAGTGAAATAATCACAAAACACTAATGTCTCAATCATGTTAGAGGGAAGGTTACATTGAAATAGGGCTGGGCGATATCTGGATGTTTTTAAAGTATCGATATAATTTCAAACAAGAAACAAGATGACTCAGGTTTATATTGAAATAACTATACAAGCTGCAAGCTTGCGCCGTCTCAAAGCGGTCATTACATATTCTCAAGCGTCTACTAGATCAGGAAACCTCTGGGTCAATGTTCCGCTCTAAACTTTGCATTTGGCTTTGTGATTTTTAATTATTTGGGGACGTTCGTGTTTCAGCGAGCCTTTTCACCGTGGCTGCCAACCGGAGTCCTGTTTATCCTGTTTGTGTGGCGAGACAGGCCAAACCCCTCTCCCACGTAGTCAGGAAACAGATACGGAGAGCAGCGGGGCCAAAATACCGGGAGTGTAATCTTCTGAGTAGTTGATGCTATTCCATCATGAATTTAGCTTAACATGATAGATTTTTTCTCTGGACAAGAAATAATTACTGATAATATTGTGAATGATAGGATATATGAGCCACCTCTAGATAGGATTTCAATTATTTTACATTAATTATAAATATATAATAAATAAAGTCTCTGTAGAACATTTGAGACACGCATCTCTAACATTTAACTGTGATATGATAGATGGATGGAGGGATGGGCAATATGGCCTAAAATCAATATCAGGGTATATTGAAGAGTTCACCTCAATAACGATAAATGGACGATAACTACATGTATGCGCAACTAGATGGGGCTGTCACGCGTATTACGTTGAGTCTCGTCATGTGACTCGAGGTGGTACAGCTTCTTAAAGGGACATGAACGTCGCCAACCTACACACATCTTTTCATTTTTTTTATTACCAAATTTATTGACACGGGAAAAATTATATCAGAGTCGACAATGATTTTTTAAATTCTTGCCCAGCCCTGATAGATAGATGGATAGATGGATATAGGGTTAACAGACAGCTGTATCAGCTGTACCAGTGTGTCTAAAGCTCAGACTGATAGAGAATGACACTAAGGTTAATGTTGGAAAATAATCAATACATTTTTTATGCATTTAATCTGCTGATTAATTTATGTATACAATTTCTCAAGACAGCTTGATGGAAGTTCACTTGTAAATATTTTACAGGAGGAAAAATATTGAGATTTATATCGGTTATCGGAGTTCAGCTAAAAGATAGAGATGTAGGTTTTGGTCCATATCGCCCAGCCCTACATTGTCACTTTTTCTCCTTTCAAAAAAAAAAGTAAAGAGGGATGTAGGTACTGTTTACATCAGTAAGTTTGTGAGGTTGCTGTGTCTCCAGCAAGCTGAGCTATTTTTTTTATGAAATATAAGTTATTTTCATGAGCCATTCCTTCAACCTGGAAAAAGACGCTTGACCACAGATTCACGCAGTCTTGTCCCACTCGGTCCCCCCACTCCTGGAGAATTTTCCAAATGGAGGGTCAAATTGTTTTTAATGCGCTCTCATCAGTCTACAGATGTCTTGTTCTGCTGTAACAGACCAACCCCCTCTACACACACACACACACACACACAAACACACACACAGACACCATTTGTACAGAGGAGAGGCGGCTGAGATGGTAGAACATTCCCAGCCCGAATTATCATCCCAGTTTGTCCCTGATGCTCACCCACCAAACTAGCAGTTAGCGTTTTGGTAGTACTCACCGCCCTGGCCTCTCCATTGGGGGTGTTTTTCATGAGGAAATGTCAATATAACATGGTCAAAAGATCAAAAAATTGAATTTTGCATGATGTTATTGAACATTCTTGCAGTGGAGAACCCAGGGTTCTGATCTCCAGTTGTGTTTCATTATAATAAAACAGCACTAAGCAATCAAAATGCTGAGTAAGTTGATTTACTGTTTAAGAAGGATGTTTATTGCCATGATTCATTGGTTTTAGCCATAAAAGTAAATGAGATGGAGCCATAAACTCCCACTGACTTCATAATCCAATCAATCAAAGACCAAGTGGACCACTTGGAGGAATTGGGAGGACATTTCCATCTCTGTGTTACAGCCATGTCCTTCTGCCTGTGTTCTTAAATCCTAACCATCTAAATATCTGATTTCCCTCCATGTTAACTCATAAGCCTGTCCACCAGCCTTCATTAGGATTCTGTTCTTTATGAACCCAGGAGCTGAAGTATTAGTGACTAATAGAACAAAACAATTCCCACAGGTCTGCTTTGGTAGTTTTCCACTTTAGGCCTTTTCCAACAGCACTACTCAGTGTGACTTGGGAGGGTTTGATTCGGTCTGGCCACTTTTTCCAGCAGTACAGTTCGGTATTTTTCCTCTACTTTTCAGTCCCTGCTCCGTTGTGGTAGTTCCAAGGGCCAAGTCGAGCTGGCATCGCGACTGTCGAGCGAGCAGTGTCACTTATTGTTCTAGAGCTTTCTGCCTGCAGCCATTTCCTGGTTCAGAGTCTGACAAAAAGCCATGAACCAAGCAGAATGTTGAACATCACCACCATTTTTGTGCTGAGTTATTTTTCTGTGTAGCATACAGATCACTTCACACTGTTTACTGATCACCTCCTGCTAATTTTGTCTCGGGAAAAGATAGTGCCCCCCCCCCATGCTATGAGGGGTGCACCCACTTTTTGTCACGGAGCTGGCAGGGAAAGCCAACTACTCTGAGGTGAGCTGAGCTAACCCACACTGTACTGAGCTGTTTTAGGCTGAGTAGTGCTGTTGGAAAAGGCCTAGGCTTGATTGTGATGCGCGAGTGCAGTCGCTTGTTGTTCTCGGTGCTTGGTGCCTTAACATGCACACCTTTTTTATAAATCAGGATGGTTTCGTGTCACCAGACCTTTTCGTCCCATGGATGTCTGTGTTGTTAATATCAGGTCCCGTGGAACCCAGAGGTGGACTTGTGTTGGCACATGCTGATGAAAGGAGCTTCAGATGAGTGTGAGCCTGAGTGGTGTGAATCTGAAGATCCTCTTTTCATTCTTTACACCAGCGGCTCAACCGGCAAACCAAAGGTAGCTCACACGCACGCGCGCACACACACAACTAGTGTATGACACTTAACCAAGTTTAAGCAGGAAAACTTATGTTGATAGTCCTACGTTTTGACACCAGGGGCCTCATTTATAAAACTTTGTGTAGGATTCTTACTAAAACTCTACTTAAGCTCAGAAAAAATTACTATTGGATTTCTGCACAAATTGGTCCTAAAATGTGATCTGATCTTCATCTAAGTCACAACAATAGATAATCACAGTCTGCTTAAACCAATACCACATGCATAATTATACAGTGGAGGAAATAATTATTTGACCCCTCGCTGATTTTGTAAGTTTGTCCAATGACAAAGAAATGAAAAGTCTCAGAACAGCATCATTTTAATGGTAGGTTTATTTTAACAGTGACAGATAGCACATCAAAAGGAAAATTCAAAAAATGACTTTAAATAAAAGAAACTGATTTGCATTTCATTGAGTGAAATAAGTATTTGAACCCCTACCAACCATTTAGAGTTCTGGCTCCCACAGAGTGGTTAGACACTCCAACTCAATTAGTCACAAGCAGACTCCAAACTCTCCAACATGGGAAAGACCAAAGAGCTGTCCAAGGATGTTAGACACAAGATTGTAGACCTGCACAAGGCTGGAATGGGCTACAAAACCATTAGCAATTCTCTGGGAGAGAAGGTGACAACTGTTAGTGCAATTGTTTGAAAATGGAAGGAGCACAAAATGACCATCAGTTGATCTCAGTCTGGGGCTCCTCACAAGATCTTACCTCGTGGGGTGTCAATGATTGTGAGAAAGGTGAGAAATCATCCTAGAACTACATGGGAGGAGTTAGTTAATGACCTCAAAGTAGCTGGGACCACAGTCAGAATATTTAGCCAGTACGGCTGCGGAACATCCAGGTGCTCTTTTGCAAACTTTAAATGTGCAGAAATGGTTTTTTTGGACAATAGTGGCTTCTGCCGTGGCGTCCTCCCATGAACTCCATTCTTGTTTAGTGTTTTACGTATGGTAGATTCACCAACAGGGATGTAGCATATGCCAAGAGATTTTGTAAATCTTTAGCTGACACTCAAGGATTCGTCCTCACCTCATTGAGCATTCTGCGCTGTGCTCTTGCAGCCATCTTTACAGGATGGCCACTCCTCGGGAGAGTAGCAACAGTGCTGAACTTTCTCCATTTATTCACGGTCTGTCTTACTGTGGACTGATGAACATCAAGGCTTTTGGAGATATTTTATAACCCTTTCCAGCTTTATGAAAGTCAACGATTCTTAATTGTAGCTATTCTGAGAGCTCTTTTGTGTGAGGCATTGTTTACATCAGGCAATGCTTCTTCAGAAGAGCAAACTCAAAACTGGTGTGTGTTTTTTATAGTGCAGGGTAGCTTTAACCAACACCTCCAACCTCATCTCATTGATTGGACTCCAGTTGGCTGACACCAGACTCCAATTAGCTCTTGGACGTCATTAGTCTAGGGGTTCATATACTTTTCCACTGGCACTGAGTGTTTACGTGTGTTCAATAAAAACATGGAAACATATAATTATGTATGTGGTATTAGTTTAAGCAGACTGTGATTGTCTATTTTTGTGACTTAGATGAAGATCAGATCACAGTTATGATCCCATTTGTGCAGAAATCCATATAATTCCAAAGGGTTCACATACTTTTTACACATACTTTTTCTTGCAACTGTAATTATCCAAAATATAATGCTTTGCTTACACACATCTGCAGCAGTTTCTGCTTTCTAAATCAAACCTGTCTTAGAAATGAGTTCAGGTGTTTCTGGATCACATCCCGCCTTGTACACACTCACTCTCTTTATGAATATTCTGTATACAAATGAATCGACTGATTGGTGGCATTTCATGGGTAACCATGGCAACCAAGATGGAAATTGAGGTGTATGTGAGTGACCTAAGCATGGAAAAAATTTTTTATTGCCCTCCAGCAGCATAGCGTTGTTACAGCAGTGAGGTGTGTGGTGAAGCTGTGGAGCGATCACGGCGGACATAAAAAACAATAAATGAAAAACATTGAAATGAAGCAGTCAGACGGAGGCAAAGAGGACGATTGCAATAATCTTTGATACCATGAAAAATGACTGTATATAAATATGGTGCTCATCACTTAGATCAGGCGTGCCCAATCCTGGTCCTGGAGGGCCGGTATCCAGCACGTTTTAGTGGCTTCTCTACTCCAACACACTTGATTCAGTGGTTGAATCACCTGTGCAGCAGCTCATTGGGCTCTGCAGAAGCCTGTTAATCACCTGCTGATTGAAATCAGGTGTGTTGAAACAGAGTTAAAACTAAAACGTGCTGGATACCAGCCCTCCAGGACCAGGATTGGGCACCCCTGACTTAGATATTACACAGAGAGGGTTAGGTGAGAAATTTCATCAAATCAAACAAATACCAGCCCGCCTCTTGGCTAACTCCTGCTGGAACGAGCCGGTGTAAGGAACCTGACTACGCCGCAGGTGCACTTCAGCCTTGGTTCACTTCAGCCTTGGTTCACTTCAGCCTTGGTTCACTTCAGCCTTGGTTCACTTCAGCCTTGGTTCACTTCAGCCTTGGTTCACTTCAGCCTTGGTTCACTTCAGCCTTGGTTCACCTCAGCCTTGGTTCACTTCAGCCTTGGTTCACTTCAGCCTTGGTTCACTTCAGCCTTGGTTCACTTCAGCCTTGGTTCAC
>SSNS01000402.1:167684-180903 GCA_006937985.1 Aphyosemion australe | reverse complement strand
TCTGATCAGAAAACGGCTGGCAGTGAATGAGTTAATAGCATTTTATGATTTGTTTTGTTGATCTTTGTGAAGCAGTTTGTGATTCTCTCTCTGTGATAAGTGCTATAGAAATAAAATTTACTTCTTTTTTCCATAAACTAAGCCCCTGAGGGCTTTTACCTTTAATTGTTCTTCAAACTGTGTTAATTTTGCACTCAGTAAAACATCCATCCCTCACAAAACATAGAGCACTTCAAAGCATTACTTTAAACATACTTGTTTGATCTGGCTTTTAATGCAGGTTGACTGGAGTAGTCAACTTCTGTTTTTAATTGATTTGCATTTTTATCTTTACTCTTTAGCATTAAATGCATTTGTTTCATAAATTTGAACCTTGATTTTAACTGCAATTTGTTCTTGATTGTGTGGGTACCAGATTGTGAAAGAATGGATAGAAACGCTAGAAATACGGTGATTCTTCCTGATGTAAGAAGTGAGTCTACTCTTTCTTTTGGTAGTTTTGGCGTTTACATGATCATAGAGCACAATGTTCTGTGACTCTTCAAAAAACAGTAAAAACACTCAAAAACACTGGCAGTCAGGGGCTTTCTGATCAGAAAACGGCTGGCAGTGAATGAGTTAAGGTTCTCATTCTGAGACTGGGTGGTGCTGTGTGTGTGTGTGTGTGTGTGTGTGTGTGTGTGTGTGTGTGTGTGTGTGTGTGTGTGTGTGTGTGTGTGTGTGTGTGTGTGTGTGTGTGTGTGTTGCTGTTATATGTAGCTATATATTACTGTAAATAACCAGTACACACACATTCTCCTGTCTGGCAGGACAGGTGAGTCCTACTCTGTCCTTTGTTTCATACACATTTGTGTTTCTCTGCTCAGGGAGTTCTTCACACAGTCAGCGGCTACATGCTCTACACCGCCACCACCTTTAAACTGGTGTTTGACCACCAACCTGATGACATCTACTGGTGCACCGCTGACATCGGCTGGATCACCGGACACTCCTACATTACTTATGGCCCTCTGGCCAATGGGGCCACCAGCGTCCTGGTGAGGACAGATGCTCTCCTGTCTTCACAAACTCAAACCTGGCTGAGGGACAAAGATTAGAAACAACATGGAAATATTTATTTTTCCACTGGGTCCAGCTCTGTCTTCTCATTTTTGATTTGGTGCTGTTAGTGTAACAGTTCTAAAAATATTTTCATGTAAACATCTTTCTCTCACCTGTAGTACAAGTATACACTCACTTCTTCTAGTATACAGTCTTCTTCTTCTAGGGCGATGGTGGCAGAGGAGTTAAGTGGCCGCCTTGCAATCGGAAGGTTGCAGGTTCGCGTCCCGCTCAGTCTGTCACTGTCGTTGTGTCCTTGGGCAAGACACTTAACCCGCCTTGCCTGCTGGTGGTGGTTGGAGGGACCGGTGGCGCCAGTGTTCGGCAGCCTCGTCTCTGTCAGTGCGCCCCAGGGCAGCTGTAGCTACGATGTAGCTCATCCCCACCAGTGTGTGAATGGGTGGATGACTGATTGTATTGTGAAGCGCCTTGGGCGGTTGTAGAACCCTAAGGCGCTATACAAATACAGGCCATTTACCATTCTATGGGAGCTTTACCCTCATGGGACCGTTTCATTTCTCCTATTTCATTTATTAATTTACATTTAGTTTACTTTTATACTTTAAGTAGTTTTTCAATTCAGTTTATTTCTATAGCGCCAAATCACGACAAGAGTCGTCTCAAGGCACTTCAAAAAGTAAACATTCCAATACAGTTCAGTTCATTAAGCCAATCAGTAGAAAAGTTTCCTATATAAGGAACCCAGCAGATTGCATCAAGACACTGACTGTGTGTTGATACAATCCTCATACTAAGCAAGCATGTAGCGACAGTGGGAAGGAAAACTCCCTTTTAACAGGAAGAAACCTCCAGAGGATCCTGGCTCAGTATGAGCAGTCATCCGCTACGGCTCACTGGGGATTGAGAAGACAGAGCAGGCACACACACACACACACACACACACACACACACACACACACACACACACACACACACACACACACACACACACACACACACACACACCATATAGATCAAGTAGTGTTTCTATGTTTACACTGTGATTTCTTAGTAGAAGTTCTATTTAGTAAGAGAAACTTTATTGTCTTTATCTGAGTGAATCTATAATTAATTCAACAGGTGAACTAATAGTAGCACATTCTATGTTAAAGAAAGTAAGATGTAATATCAGGAGAGGGAGAATGTTCAGTGGTTGGCAGCAGTGTGCCAGCCGATGGCCCCCTCCATGAGGCAACCACAGCTCAGCAGAACGCCAGTGTAGCTTCTTCTGGGGAGAAAATAAAGTTAACAGCTGAAATAAATGCAATTAGAGAGTGGTGGTAGAAGAGAGTAGCAGAGTGTGGAAAGTGATCAGTATGTCCTCCAGCAGTCTTAAGCCTATAGCAGCATAGCTACAGAGATAACTCAGGATAACCTAGCCTTTTAGATGGAGGCATGTGGGAGGCAGGGCCAGGGAGAAAAGTCTTTAACGACTGTAGTCCCTGCTAAACCACTACTTTTTTTTCTTTTACTCGAGTAAAGGGCTTGAAATGATACAGAAGTTTTTTTTTAAAACCTTAGTATCTATACTTCTACCTGAGTAATGAATGTGAATAATTTGGACACCTCTGCTTTGACTGATGCAGTCCACCACATTTATTGTCCTGTGATGAGTTTGTAGACCCCTGTGTGGACATATGAGTTCAAACACTACAGACGTGTGACTCAGTGAGCAAGTCCCACACCTGCAGGTGTCATAGGACATGTCCCACACCTGCCGGTGTCATAGGACATGTCCCACACCTGCCGGTGTGAGCGACCTGCAGCTCTGATTTCTATTCTGATGTGTGTGTTGCAGTTCGAGGGTCTGCCTACGTACCCTGATGTGAGCCGTATGTGGGCCATTGTGGACAAATACCACGTTACCAAGTTCTACACGGCTCCAACCGCCATCAGGCTGCTGATGAAATTTGGCAGTGAGCCTGTTCAGAAGTGAGTAAGGAGTTTTCATTAATTAATGTCATTTAGTTTTTTTTTTCATTTGGACTAATCAGTAGTTCATTTAATATTTATCCTGCTCAGATCAAACCAGTAGGTGGTGTATTTCAAACCCACATCTGAGTTTATTCTGATGCTGCGTGTAGGTTTAGTGTTTTTCTTACAGTTCAAGCAAGCTACTTTTCAAAACACACACTCCAAAGGTCCGTCCCCCCTTACAATCGATACTTGTGCCAGAGGGTCCATTTCAACTTGTCGTAACCCACTTTCATATTCGCATAACATATACGTGTGGTGTTTTTATGATGAAAAAATTAGGTAGTTCTTTTTTTATTGGTATATTCTTTAAAATCACAGCTGCTCAGTGCCACAAACAATCTGGGATCCCCCCAAACAACGGGCCGTTCACAGTGACTGGATGAGATTTTTTTGTACATTTCTAAGGTGATAAAATTATTCATTGTTTGACAAATCATTAAATTTATTGGTTACTATCAGTATGTGGAAAAACCTTTGAAACAATGTACCATACCATACCAAATTTATTTGTATAGCACATTTAAAAATAGCATGACCATCCATCCATCCAATTTCTTCCACTTATCCGGAGTCGGGTCGCGGGGGCAGCAGCTTAAAGCCTGCCGCACACAAGAGCCAATAGCTGAGCTACCGGTCATTCGAGGCCGTTTGCTCAGCAGATAACTCGCTGTGTGTGCCTAATTTTAACTGAGTTTTCTGCCTCACGAGACGCTGAGGTGAAAATCAAACCGGTTTGATACTTTCCGCCCCACGGGGGGCAGAAACTCGCCGTGTGCGCACTACGTGAGCTGTCGGCTGAGCTGAAATCTTCCAAGTGACCAATCACTGCACGTTCTCCCCTCACGTGATTCCAAGGTGGCAGCCTCCTGTCTGCATGACGGAAAAATAAAACAAAACGGAGACTTTAAGCCCTTTTATAAGACACACCATACCGGCAAATCAGCGCAATATTACTGCAACGTGTAATGAAAATGAAAGTAAACACGCACTTAAGTTTCACTAAACAGGACCAGCTGAGAAACTGGAGCGATGCGGTGCTCCGGGAGCTTCTCTCCGTTAGATCTGCAGCTCAGATCATCTGACAGCTCACAGGGATGGTGGAGCACACACACCTGTAGCTGGTTGTTAAAATAAAAACTTAACGAGTGCGGCTTCGATCGCAATAAAAAGCAAGTTATGTCCAAGATAAACGGAAGTCCGCGACAGTGCAGAGACCGCCCCCATACCTCCTTTTTTACCGCCATCGCGTAATCTTTTATAAAATGGACATGATTGCGCAATATTACCGCCACGGTCTGAGCTCTTATAAATGACCTTGAGGCTCCCAGATGCCGCATCGGCTTTGCGGCAAATTGGCGGCATTGTTTTATAAAAAGGGCTCATCAGCAAAACAAGTATAAGCATTTCCTCCATATCCAGCTCCGTCTCCGTTTTGTTTATTTTTCCGTCATGCAGACAGGAGGCTGCCACCTTGGAATCACGTGAGGGGAGAACGCGCTCCAAATGATCATCTCAGCTGATTCTGTTTAGAAAAGTGAAACTTAAGCGCGTATCGCGGACTTCCGTGTATCTTGGACATAACTTGCTTTTTATTGCGATCGAAGCTGCGCAGGTGTGTGTCCTCCACCATCCCTGTGAGCTGTCAGATGATCTGAGCTGCAGATCTAACAGAGAAAAGCTCCTGGAGCTGTGCATCACTCCAGTTTCTCAGCTGGTCCTGTTTAGTGAAACTTAAGCGCGTGTTTACTTTCATTTTCATTACACGATGCGGTAATATTGAGCTGATTTGCCGGCATGGTGTGTCTTATAAAAAGTTTTGTTTATTTTTCCGTCATGCAGACAGGAGGCTGCCACCTTGGAATCACGTGAGGGGAGAACGCGCTGTGATTGGTCACTTGGAACATTTCGGCTCAGCCAACAGCTCACGTAGTGCGCACACGGCGAGTTTCTGCCCCCCGTGGGGTGGAAAGTATCAAAGCGGTTTGATTTTCACCTCAGCGTCTCGTGAGGCAGAAAACTCAGTGAAAATTAGTCACAGACAGCGATTAATCAGCTGAGCAAACGGCCTCGAATGACCGGTAGCTCAGCTATTGGCTCTCGTATGCGGCAGGCTTAAGGAGGGAGGCCCAGACTTCCCTCTCCCCAGCCACTTGGGCCAGCTCCTCCGGGGGAATCCCAAGGCGTTCCCTGGCCAGCTGAGAGACATAGTCCCTCCAGCGTGTCCTGGGTCTTCCTTTGGGTCTCCTCCTGGTTGGACGTGCCCTGAAAACCTCACCAGGGAGGCGTCCAGGAGGCATCCTAACCAGATGCCCGAGCCACCTCAACTGACTCCTCTCGATGTGGAGGAGCAGTGGGTCTACTCCGAGCCCCTCCTGGATGACCGAGCTTCTCACCCTATTTCTAAGGGAGAGAAGCTCGGACCATACCATACCAAATTTATTTGTATAGCACATTTAAAAACCGCATGTCAGCTGACATAAGTGCTGCACCGAGTAAAAGCATTCAACCTAAAAACCATAAAAATTCAAATTCACCTTCGAACACAAAAAACACAAACAGTCATAAAAAATACAATCAAATAAGATCAAAAAAGAAAAATAAAACAGCTAATAAAACTGATGCAACATAAAAAACTGCTCACTGGCTAGAAGATAAAATGAAAGAAATGTGTCTTTAGGCTGGATTTAAACTGCGCCAGCGAAGAAGCCTGGCGCACCACCAAAGGGAGTGCCTTCCAGACTCTAGGAGCAGCAAAAGCGAAAGCACGGTCCCCACGAGCTTTATAACTCATTTTTGGAGCTTGAAGCAGTAGGTGGTCAGCAGACCTTAATGTCCTGAAGGGGGTATAGGGGGTGAGCAGCTGTGACAGGTATAGGGGAGCCAGGCCATTCAAAGCTTTAAAGGCATAAGTTAAAACTTTGTATTTCACTCGGTAGTGCACAGGAAGCCATTGAAGATCGGCCAGAATGGGAGTGATGTGACAGCGTCTATTTGTGTTTGTAAGAAATCGTGCTGCAGCATTCTGGAGTTTCTGTAAACGGTCGAGGGCGGATGCATTCACTCCGATGAGAACTGAGTTGGAATAGTCCAGTCTGGAGGTGATAAATGCATGAATAATGGATTCTTGGTGTGGCCTCTTCAGAATGGGCTTTAGTCGAGTAAGGCGACGAAACTGGAAGAAACAGGATCTAACAGATGCATTTACATGTGCAGACATTGACAGATCAGCATCCAGTTTAACCCCAAGGCTGGTCACACAGGGATTAAGGTTTAGGGAGGAGAGATCAAATATGGCAACAAATGCTCCAGAAAAGTGTCTATAGCAACAACAACAACAGTAGTTTTTAACATGGACCCTCTTTTTCTAATGAAGAGACCACCTGATGTTCTGCAGCAGTAGGAAGCAGATTTCTGCTAAGGGTTAGAGTATCTACAGTTGGACCTCCTCTGCTGTTACTCGCTACTTCTGCTTTTTTAACTGAACCATTTCATCACATTGGCCAACAACAGTTTTAACCTGTGTGACACTGTCTTCAGGTACAAGCGGAAGTCTCTGAAGGTTTTGGGAACCGTGGGAGAGCCTATAAACCCTGAGGCCTGGCAGTGGTACTACGCCGTGGTGGGAGAGAAGAGATGTCCTGTTGTCGACACCTTCTGGCAGACAGAAACCGTCAGTAATCTTGTCTACATGCTAACATCTACATGCTAACACAGGGTTTCCAAAATTGTTTCTAAAGGTATTGTTGTAAACCGCACCGTCAGTAGAAAGGTCTTCATCCAGACCCAAATAGACTGTAGTAAAGATGTACAGCCTTTGTGTGGTGCTGCCGTGCTAAAATATACCAGCAACAGCAGACAAAGCCTGTGGGTGAGACAGACTCAGTGGTGTGTGTGTGGGGGGGGTCTCTCTGAGTGGTCAGTAAGAGGACACTGTGTCCAGCAAAGGACGTGTTTGGAAGAAGGGATGTGTTCATTCTTTGTCCTCAACTAAAGCATGTTTTTGTGGCATCCAAGGATTTTTGATATGGCTACCCAGAACGGTGGCTTTTTGCTTCTTTACTCAGCTTTCTTTATGCCTTGGGGCATAAATGCATCACACTTGGTAACTAATAAGTCAGTAAAATAAATCTCACTAGTAACTACTTCCAAATAATTTTTAAACCACAATTTAACAGTAACACATCGGCTTCATTCACGCTCCCCTCCCTGAATTTCAGCTCCTGTGTGACTAGTCTCGGGGTTAAACTAGATGCAGAATTGTCCATGACCCAGCAAATCAATGCTACTGTGAGATCCTGTTTTTTTCAACTTTGTCACATAATACGCTTGAAACCCATCCTAAGGAGACCACACTTGGAATCAGTTATTCATGCATTTATTACCTCAAGACTTGACTACGCTAACTCTGCTCTCATAGGTGTCAGCTCAACCTCCCTTAAAGTAGCTCTCCGGAGTATTTCTTTTATCTGATGGCACCATCTAGTGGCTGACAAGCGTATCACACTAATAGTCGGGTCGACTCGATAATTTAAGATGGCGACTGCACGTTTCTTGTTTATGAATGTGCTTCTGTAGCCGACAAACCGCTAAAACACGTTGTTTTACAATTATTATTCTCATGTCATGTTGTGTTTTCATATATTTATATTTTAAAGACTTGTCTGTGAAAATTTCATCAACGCTGCATCAGTCGAGGTACTTCTTTAAATTTGAAGAACATAAGCGGTAGTCTAACGCTATTGGTTAGTTCTGGTCGCCGCTCAGTTTCCTATTGCACGGATTTTACGGGCAGGGGGCGGGCTTAGCAAAAAAAAAAAGTCGTATCGCTTATATTATATCACACTACATGATAAGACAATCACTTTTACAGATTTCTAGAAAATCATACATAATTCCTGAAAGGGAAAAACTCCGGACTGCTGCTTTAACCGTCTGCAGAGGGTACAAAATGAGGCAGCCAGATTTCTCACTGGAACGATTAGACAGTGCTACTCCTGTTCTGGATTATCTACTCTGGCTCCCTGTAGCTTACAGTGTACAGTTCAAAGTTCTTATTTTTGCATATAAATCAGAATCAGAACGGTTTTATTGCCGTATGTGCGAGAAATCACAACATTAGGAAATTAGCCTTTCACCGGCCCCGCCCCCAGAACGGCTATTGTCCAATCACACATCATAGCAACCGTTACTATCCGACAACTCCAAACAAAATGATGAAGCTAAGCCTAATTTATACTACTAAGCATTAGCCTCGATAGTAGTCGTGTCTCCTTCGTTTCCCTTCAGAACCTCCTCATCGAGCTCAACCAGCAACAGCCAAGCATGCCCGCGGCTGGGTAGAGGTCCGCCTCCCAGACTATCCAAGACCCTTTATAAGACACACCGTGCCGACAAATCAGCATAATATTACTCAACCGTGCATCTTATAAATGCACATTAAACCTTGGCGCAACAACGGGTGGTGTCATGATCACGTGATGAATTGATGCCGAGCTCCGGCCGGGAACTATATTGAAAATGAAAGTAAACACGGGCATAAAAAGTTACATTTTATAAACAGACTCAGCTGAGATGATAGCGATGCAGAGCGCCGGGAGGTTTTCTCCGTTATAGCTGCCTGCAGCTCAGATCATCTGACATCTGACAGCTCACAGGGACACCGCATCGCCGCCACCGCTCCTCGGGCCTTTGCTTTCGCTGCTCCTAAGCTTAGGAATGCACTCCCACTCTCAGTGTGTCTGGCTCCCTCACTTGCACATTTTAAAGCCAGCCTTAAGTCACATTTCTTCAGAATGGCTTTTGGCCGGTGAATTGTTCAGCAGTGGACTTTGTCCCTGTAATTGATTCCTTTTATTTTAGTGTTTTATCCTCCTTTTGCTCTTATTCTGTCATTTTTTCTTGTTATTCAAGGTCAAGGTCATGTTTATTTATATAGCACATTTACAGTCACACAGGCAACCCGAAAGTGCTGAACAAGAGTAAAAATAATAAATAAATTAAAAATAAACACAATCAAGAACAAATTGCAGTTAAAATCAAGGTTCAAATTTATGAAACAAATGCATTTAATGCTAAAGAGTAAAGATAAAAATGCAAATCAATTAAAAACAGAAGTTGACTACTCCAGTCAACCTGCATTAAAAGCCAGATCAAACAAGTATGTTTAAAGTAATGCTTTGAAGTGCTCTATGTTTTGTGTGGTGCTTAGATCCACAGCCTAGGGCCAGCCACAGAGAAAGCCCTGTCTCCCCGAGTTCTTAAACGTGTTTTTGGAACAATTAAGAAAGACTGCGAGCTAGATCTCATGTTTCTGACGGGAGTGTAGAAGGACAATAACTCACTGATGTATGGTGGAGCCAAGCCACGAAGAGATGTAAAGACAAAGAGGAGGACTTTGAAATGAATCCTGTAGTACACAGGGATCCAATGAAGAGATACTGGGGTTATATGGTGCCAGTCAGTAAGCGTGCCGCTGCATTTTGGACCAGCTGGAATCTTATTAAAGATGACTAATCCAGGCCCAAGGAAAGTGAGTTGTAGTCAAGATGACAGGAAACAAACAGATGGATGACATGCTCAAAAACGTCAGCAGGAAGATATTGTTTAACCTTTGCTAAAAGTCTTAGATGATAGAAACCTGACTGGACTACTGAACTCACCTGTCTCTTCAGCCCGAAAGAACCATCAAGAAAGACTCCAAGATTTTTCACACAGGACGAGCAAGGGCCGAGAGGACTGACCACATCACCCAGAAGATACCCAGCCTGTTGTATATTGTTTGATTGTGAGGGCTTGTTCTTACATTAGTTTTACTGCTCTCTGTTTTTACATTGCTCTCTTTCTGTGTTCAAGCACTTTGGTCAGCTGACATTCTGTTTTTAAATGCACATTTCATTATTGTAAATCCAGGCCCATAACGTTAAAATACATTTTTCTTGGGTTGTGTGAATCTGCTCACTGTAAAGTGTAGGTCATTAATAGTTTATGTTGGCTTGGTGAGGGATGGATGTTTTACTGAGTGCAAAATTAACACAGTTTGAAGAACAATTAAAGGTAAAAGCCCTCAGGGGCTTAGTTTAGGGAAAAAAGAAGTAAAATTTATTTCTATAGCACTTATCACAGAGAGAGAATCACAAACTGCTTCACAAAGATCAACAAAACAAATCATAAAATGCTATTAACTCATTCACTGCCAGCCGTTTTCTGATCAGAAAGCCCCTGACTGCCAGCGTTTTTACTGTTTTTTGAAGAGTCACAGAACATTGTGCTCTATGATCATGTAAACGCCAAAACTACCAAAAGAAAGAGTAGACTCACTTCTTACATCAGGAAAAATCACAGTATTTCTCGCTTTATCCGTTCTTTCACGATCTGGTGCCCAAGCGCTGCTGCAGAAGCATTTCTGGTTGGCGCATCGTTTTTTTCACAGCAGCGGCCCAAAACAAACTCGTAATCCATTGATTTTCCGCTTCCTGATCACGTGATGTGTGACATACACGGATGAAGATCCGCTTTAGACCTGTGATGTTTGTTCTCACGGTGCGGGGGCTCGCTCCGAAGCCCGCCCCGTAAAAAAATGCAAAAGACGACTAAATGGCAGTGAGCGGTTAGATGTGAAAAGTATGTGAAAAGACGACTATAGTCGTCAATGGCAGTGAATGAGTTAATGAATATATAGTTTTTAAGATGCACTACATTCATATGTATTCTACATCTCTACATGACTTATTAACCGTCATTAACTGTCTGACGCGCAACAGCACGTCAAGTGTTAATCAAACTTTAAAACTAATGGCTTAGTTGCAGCAGGAGATCGAGCCACTGTGAACCAAGGCTGAGGTGAACCAAGGCTGAGGTGCACCTGCGGCGTAGTCAGGTTCCTTACACCGGCTCGTTCCAGCAGGAGTTAGCCAAGAGACGGGCTGGTATTTGTTTGATTTGATGAAACATATGAAATTTCTCGCCTAACCCTCCCTGTGTAATATCTAAGTCGGGTGCCCAATCCTGGTCCTGTAGGGACTCGTAATCCATTGATTTTCTGCTTCCAGATCACGTGATGTGTGACATACACGGATGAAGATCCGCTTTAGACACGTGATGTTTGTTCTCACTGTGCGGGGGCTCGCTCCGACGCCCGCCCCGTAAAAAATGCAATTGACAACTAAAGTTGTCAATGGCCGTGAATGAGTTAAACAAAATAACAATATCATAAAATAAATTAAAATCAGAACATACAAAGTCATAAAATTATAAAATGATAAAACAAATGAAAGATGATTATAAATTTGAGTTTAAAAAAGAAGAAAAAAACAAAAGATTTAAAAAGCAGTTTTAAATAAAACGGTCTTCAGCTGCTTTCTAAAGGTGACCAGACTGTCAATAACACGTAAAGATAAAGGAAGTTAATTCCAAAGTCGAGTAGCACCAGCCTGGAAAGAGCGATCACCTCGACTTTTATATCTGGTCTTTGGAACTTCTAGGAAGTTCTGGTTTATGGACCTGAGGGCTCGGGTTGGACCATAAGGCTTTAACAGTTCAGTAATATAAGGAGGAGCTTGGCCATGTAGAGCCCTGAAAGTTCTAGTCAGGATTCTAAAGTTAATGGGTAACCAGTGCAGAGACATCAGAATAGGAGTGATGTGAGCTCTTCTGTTTGATCCAGTTAGGAGCCTCGCTGCAGAGTTCTGGACCAACTGAAGGCGGTCAAGGGCTTTTTTGTTAAAACATGTGAAAAGTGTGTTACAATAATCTAGACGGGAGGAGATAAAGGCATGGAGAATAATTTCAAGCTCATGTTTTGACACCAACCTTCACAGTTTGGAGATATTTCTCAAGTGATAAAAACAGTTTCTGACCAGTGTTTTTGAGTGGCCTTCAAGAGACATTGATTGGTCAAAGACAACACCCAAATTTCTCATGTTTGACTTGACGGCAGAAGCTAAATGACCAAGTTGTTGACTAATCAGAGGAGCCATGCTGTCAGGGGCAATGATCAGACATTCAGTCTTTTCAGAGTTTAACTGAAGGAAATTATCTTCTAGCCAGCTAGTGATCGCTGATAGACACTCTAGTAGTTCAGCCAGTTTATAGAACTCAGAATCCTTAAAGGAGCAGTACAGCTGAATGTCATCTGCATATACAGGTCCTTCTCAAAAAATTAGCATATTGTGATAAAGTTAATTATTTTCTGTAATGTACTGATAAACATTGGACTTTCATATATTTTAGATTCATTACACACAACTGAAGTAGTTCAAGCCGTTTATTGGTTTAATATTGATGATTTTGGCATACAGCTCATGAAAACCCAAAATTCCTATCTCAAAAAATTAGCATATTCCAACCGACCAATAAAAGAAAAGTGTTTTTAATACAAAAAAGGTCAACCTTCAAATAATTATGTTCAGTTATGCACTCAATACTTGGTCGGGAATCCTTTTGCAGAAATGACTGCTTCAATGCGGCGTGGCATGGAGGCAATCAGCTTGTGGCACTGCTGAGGTGTTATGGAGGCCCAGGATGCTTCGATAGCGGCCTTAAGCTCATCCAGAGTGTTGGGACTTGCGTCTCTCAACTTTCTCTTCACAATACCCCACCGATTCTCTATGGGGTTCAGGTCAGGAGAGTTGGCAGGCCAATTGAGCACAGTAATACCATGGTCAGTAAACCATTTACCAGTGGTTTTGGCACTGTGAGCAGGTGCCAGGTCGTGCTGAAAAATGAAATCTTCATCTCCATAAAGCTTTTCAGCAGATGGAAGCATGAAGTGCTCCAAAATCTCCTGATAGCTAGCTGCATTGACCCTGCCCTTGATAAAACACAGTGGACCAACACCAGCAGCTGACATGGCACCCCAGACCATCACTGACTGTGGGTACTTGACACTGGACTTCAGGCATTTTGGCATTTCCCTCTGCCCAGTCTTCCTCCAGACTCTGGCACCTTGATTTCCGAATGACGTGCAAAATTTGCTTTGATCTGAAAAAAGTACTTTGGACCACTGAGCAACAGGCCAGTGCTGCTTCACTGTAGCCCAGGTCAGGCGCTTCTGCCGCTGTTTCTGGTTCAAAAGTGGCTTGACCTGAGGAATGCGGCACCTGTAGCCCATTTCCTGCACACGCCTGTACCTGTCTCTTATACC
>SSNS01000402.1:135693-151796 GCA_006937985.1 Aphyosemion australe | reverse complement strand
GTAGACATTCAAAATAGCTTCAAGGTTGTAGAAAGCTTACACTGTAGCTCTGTCGGATCCGAAAGATTTGTAGTCCAACTAAAAGTTCAAGAAATCAAAACATCCTCAAAAAACAGGAATCCTTAAGGTACAACACAATCCAGGAATCAATGACAGAAAAGAACCAGGTTTCTAGAGGAATTAAAGCACAAAAGTAGGGAGCTGAATAGACACGTCTGCAGGCTTCATATCTATCAAACTGTCTAATCCAAACAAGAGGAGAAGAGATGAGTTAAAGATGAATAAGCAAGCAGATGTGTCATAATAACGTCAGGTATTATGTGTTTGTTTCCTCCTAAAACTACAGTAGGGGAAACGTCTTTTCACAGGTTTTTGTTTGTTCCATGCGGCTGACAGTTAACAAGACAGTAGCTTAGACACTAGCTACGTTTACATGGGCACAAGTAATCAGAATGAATGCCCTATCAGATCACAAATTCATAACCCTAACCCTAAACATGTCAATCAATATTCTGATCCAATACGGGATTTTTGTCTATAAATCCCTTCATGAACTTGACTTGACTTGGTGGTACTCATCAGTATAATGACGACTACATTAAACTTTGTTGAGACTGAGCTCCAGGCCCAGCACCTTTTGGGCTTTGATCCTGGTACCAGGAGGGCATAGCCAGGCTAAATGGGCTTTCAGACGTCTACACTTAGTTGTCAGTCTCACCAGAAGTCTGTGATTTTTTTCTCCACTACCAAGACTGTCTATCCATTTGTAGTTGAGACATGACCTTGAGCCCTCTCAGCATGTGATTCTTAACACTGTTGTCCTGCTCTGGGCTGATGGATGGGTCTGAGCACTACATGATGCTTCTGGGTTCCTGTCTTCTAGGGAGGACACGTGCTGACTCCTCTACCAGCAGCCACTCCCATGAAACCTGGATCTGCGGTAAGTAGATGTAACAACATCTTGGGTAAATATCATGTTTACTTTGGGCCTGTTTCTGGATTTTACTGAAACGGTCAGCTTCAAGTGTCCAAGAGTCAAAGAAGATAAAGTTAAAATAACATTGTTATTGAAACTCAGAGAAAGAATATTTATAATAGGCAGACTCTTCCAAGCTGCGGGGGAGCTGAAGCTCCAGGATGATGGCATGAAGAATGAATGACCCATTTTTCTTTAACCCTGTGTAATGGAAAAAATGACACAAAGCCAGTTTTCTGATGGGCCTTTTCCACCAGCAGCTACTGACCACGGCTCCACTTCCATCAGTAACGGCTCTGTGGTCGCAGCCCCTTTTACAATACCTGCTTTAATGTGGTTCCAAGCGTACCGAGCCAGAAACACAAGACTGTCAGTCACTGGCTGGCTAGGGGGTGGAGTCATTTGTTACCTCAGGGGTGGAGTCACTGGTTGGCCAGGAGGTGGAGTCACTGCTGCTTGCAGCCTTTTCTGGGTTCTGATGGGCTCGACACACGGGAGGCGACATCGCCTCTCCTCCATTCATTTTCAATGAGACAAGCGCGACAAAGCGATAATCGTGGGTCTCCCTCCTGCTAAGCGAAACGCAAAAAACGTGCATGTGAAATTTTGCGCTCGTGCATGTGTACACGCGAGCCAGCGACGCGATCCAAGAAAGTTGAAAATTTTTCAACTTTTCATCGCTGTCGCTCGGACAAGGACCAATCAGCGGAGGTTTCATTGACTGACCAATGAGCGGACAGGATGCTTCTCAGTACATCTCCGGGTAAACATGAAGGAAAAGTTGATACTTGCCGTGTCTGATGTCCCAGAGCTTTACAAGACTTCCCTTAACTCTAGCAAAACCTCGTGAGACTTAATATCTACCTCTTTTTCAACTCTGAACTGCTTTAATAACCCAAAATTCCCTCCAATTTGACGGCCAATCAAAACAACAGAGGACTCGCTATTCACCCTGGAACAGAGGCGCCACTGGCTTTTGCCGCTTGCCACTGCCGCTTTTTGCCTCCCGTGTGTCAGGTTATAAAAGCGATAGCGATGAGTTTCGCTGATTGCGGTCGTTTGTCGCCTCCTGTGTGTCGAGCCCATGAGTCTGACACAAAGCCACAACTAAGCAGAATTTTTAACATCACCACTAGAAATGGACCGATATTGATTTTTCATTTGCTGACGGCCGGTCAGATGTTTCCCACCTCATTTAGGTGCTAAAATGTAAACTAATGGCGCATTCACATCTGGGTCAGCCCAGTCTGGTCTTGGTAGCGTCGGCCCACGATGGCCAGGTTTTGTTCACACAGCCTTCTTAAGAATGTGGAAATCACCGAGCACATGGGCGGGCCAAAAGACGTGCGAAGAAGTCTGTGGTGTCCTCCTTAGTAAACAAAGGCGGCCATAAACAGTGTTGCTTTTGGAGACTCTGACTCTGATATTGCTTCCTTCCTGGTGCCGAACCGGACGTGTTTTCAGCCCTCTTCCCAAGGCGGTCTGCCTCGAGCCGAAACCAATCCAACACACCCACTGCCGACTGATTGGTCAGTTCAAATTCATGCCTCCGATTAGCGGATAGAATCACCCAGTGGGGGCTTCCCGCATGCACGCTTCATTATCATTATGGATGCTGAGGAGTTAACGAGCCTCTGACTGAAGCTGTTTATATCTGTTTCTGTCTGCTGTGAGGAGCACACACAGTGCAGCAAAGCAGGATGCAATATCATTGGGCAAAGAGTCTCAGAACGCCCTTTGTTTAATAAGGAAGACACTGTGGACTTCCATTGACCCGCCCACATGCTCGGAGATGCGCTCATGACATCACTGATACTTTCACGCCAATTTTTCACGCCGATGTTGGAGATCGCCCATGTGCTCAACTACGTCCGCATTCCTAAGGCAGCGTGGAGCCACCGCGGCCGGACTGGGGTCGGTGGAGTGGAGTGGAGTGGAGATGATGCTAGTGTGTGAGCACCATAAGATGCCAGGATGAAGACATACAGTACACCTCTTTTAAAAAGTACAATCAGTAGCTCAATGAACAAAAGAACAATTTCCAGAATTTTCACAAGGCTGAGTTTTATTGAACACTTGTTTAACTCCATAACATGAAGTTAAGGTTCATAATATAACTTAGATCACAAAATCTTCAGTTTTGCTAAAATTGGTTGAAGCAAAAATTAATACACCCCACAACAAAAACTACTACATCTAGTATTTTGTATGACCAGTGTGATTCTAGGCATGGAATGAACAAGTTGGCGACATTGCAACATCTATCTGTTTCCATTCTTCAAGAAGAACCTCTTCTAGAGCCTGGATGCTGGATGGAGAGTGATGCCCAACTTGCTGCTTCAGAATTCCCCACAGGTGTTAGATTGGGTTCAGATCAGGAGACATACTTGGCCATTCAGTCACCTTCACCTTGTTCTTCAGAAATGCAACAGTAGCTTTAGATGTGTGTTTTGGATATAATAGAATAGAATAGAATAGAATAGAATAGACTTTATTGATCCCACAGTGGGGAAATTCACTTGTAACAGCAGCACCAGCACTCAAAGGGTAATTAGAAGAAAGATAAAAACAAGAATACACGTATATACACATAGGCAGTAATCTAGTATTGCAACCTTTGATCACTAAAAAAACCACAAATAAAAGATGAAAACAAACTTGGTACCAACACTATTCAGCATACTGTAAGAGACACAGACTACAATGTGAATCCGATATTGCACAAGTATAGAACACATACTGAATATTGCATTGGTGTTATTGTGTACCAGGATGATACCAGTACAGCTTAAACTGAGGAGTTATACACTTACAGCAGAGGGGATGAAAGATCTGCGATAGCGCTCAGCTTTACATCTGGGATGTCTCAGTCTACCTCTGGAGGAGCTGTCCATGACCTCCACAGTGGAGTGCAGTGGATGGGAGGGGTTCCTTAAGATGGAGGTCATCTTCCCCAGCATCCTCCTCTCACACGTCTCCTCAACAGAATCCAGTGGGCAGCCCAGAACCGAGCTAGCTTTGGTAGCTAGCTTGTTCAGTCTCTTCCTGTATCGGTCAGAGCTGCCTACACCCCAACAGACCACAGCAGAATGAATAACAGAGCCAACAACAGAGTGATAAAAGGATTTTAGCAGCTGGGATTTAACTCCGAAGGACCTCAGCCTCCTCATGAGATGGAGGCGGCTTTGGCCCTTCTTATACAGAGCATCTGTGTTGTGGGACCAGTTCAGTTTACTGTTGAGGTGAACACCCAGGTACTTAAATGTGTCCACCACCTCAATGTCTGCTCCCTGGATGTTTACTGGTGAGTGAGGAGGAATGTTTCTCTGGAAGTCGATCACCATTTCCTTTGTTTTACTGGTGTTCAAGCGAAGGTGGTTACGCTCACACCAGTCCACAAAGTCCATGATGACTGACCTGTACTCCTGGTCGTTCCCCTCAGACACACAGCCGACGATGGCCGAGTCATCAGAGAACTTCTGGAGGTGACAGCTGCTGGTGTTGTAGGTGAAGTCCGAGGTGTAGAAGGTGAAGAGAAAGGGTGAGAGCACTGTACCCTGCGGAGCTCCAGTACTGCACACAACCACCTCAGACGTACAGTTGTGCAGCCTCACGTACTGTGGCCTGTTGGTGAGGTAGTTGATGATCCATGCGGTCAGATGTTTGTCCACTCCTGCACCCCTCATCTTCTGCAGCAGTAGACACGGCTGGATGGTGTTGAAGGCACTGGAGAAGTCGAAGAACATGATCCTCACAGTGCTCGAGGTGATTCAGAGCCCGGTGCTACAAGTAGATGTTTGGTTTATATGCAAATTGAAGTGGGTCTATTTCTGGGGTCAACACTGAACGTAGATGGGTGAGGATGAGTCTCTCCATAGTCTTCATCAGGTGGGAGGTCAAGGCAACTGGTCTGTAGTGGTCTGGTTCCCTGGGATGTGATGTTTTGGGGACTGGAACCACACAGGGGGTCTTCCACAGGATGGGGACCTGCTCCAGTCGAAGGCTCAGGTTGAACATGTGTGTGACCACTTCACACAGCTGGTCAGCACAGTCTTTGAGCAGTCTGGGGCTGATTCCGTCAGGACCTGCTGATTTTCTGCTCTTAAGCCGCCTCAGTTCTCTCCTCACCTGGTCCGGTGTAACTGAGAGGGGGGAGTGGAGTCGAATCTGTTAAAAAACAGGTTAAGCTCATTGGCCCAGTTCTGGTCCCTGTCAGCAGACCCACTGGCACCACTCCTCCCACTGTGACCTGTGATGTTCCTGAGGCCTCTCCAGGCACCACGAGCATTGTTCTGCCCCAGCTGATTCTCCAGCTTCCTCCTGTAGCTGTCTTTTGCCTGTCTTATTTTGTGTTTAAGTTCTTTCTGTACACATTTTTGCTCCTCCTTATTTCCAGACATGAAAGCTTTCTTTTTCTCATTCAGCAGGGATTTCAGCTCTGTGGTCAGCCAAGGTTTATTGTTTGAGAAACACCTCACTCTTCGTGTTGGGACGGTGTTTTCTACACAGAAGTTTACATAATCAGTCACACAGTGGGTCAGGCTGTCAAGGTCATCACTATGGGCGCTGCAGAGTGTTACCCAGTCTGTGGTTTGGAAACAGTCCCTCAGAATTTCTGTTGATTCCTCATTCCACACTTTCACAGTTTTTTTCTGAGGAGGCTCCCTAATCACCCTGGGTGTGTATTCAGGCTTCAGGTAAATGAGGTTGTGGTCTGAGCGGCTGAGCGGCGGCAGGGGGGAGGAAGTGTATGTGTTTTTGACATTAGCATACAGAAGATCAATTGTATTAAAATTTCTTGTGGGACACTTAACATACTGTGTAAAAGTGGGGAGAGTGGAGGAGAGAGACGCGTGATTAAAATCCCCGCTGATGAGAACAAGCGCATCTGGATGAGCTGTCTGCAGCTTCTCCACAGAACTTTGGAGCAGCTCGCATGCAGCGACTGCGTCAGCCGAGGGGGGGATGTACACATTAAACGCTATGACATGTGAAAACTCTCTCGGGATGTAATAGGGCTGGAGACCAACAGCCAGTAACTCAATGTCTTTTGTACAGAGTTGTTGTTTAATGGTCACATGCGCCGGGTTGCACCATCTCTCATTAATAAACACAGCCAGCCCCCCTCCTTTTCGCTTACCGCTCCGTTCTGCGCTCCTGTCAGCGCGCGCGAGTTTAAATCCTTCCAGGGAAACCTCAGCGTCAGCGATGAGCTCATTCATCCACGTTTCCGTAAAAAACATCAAACTACACCGTCTGAAATTCCGCTGGAGCCTGGTCAGTGCTGTGAGTTCATCAATCTTGTTGGGCAGAGAACGGACATTTCCTATAATCACGGAGGGTAAAACTGGTTTATGTCTCCGTTTCCTCTGCTGTATTCTAAGCCCCACTCGGCACCCCCTGTTTTTCCTCATCAATTCTGAGGGCAGGACAGGCGCATCTGTGTGGCCGCAACTTCATCAGCTGGTCCCTGCTGTAGATAATAGGTGCGTGGATGGACCCGGGAGAATTTCCTTGTGCGATCCCCAGAAGTTGAGATAAAAGTAAAAAAATGAACACAAACAACACAAAAGTACTCCTGTGGATCGTGCGGTTAAAAACACGCAACACATGACAAGCAAAGAATAAAACATGACAAGCAAAGAATAATAAAGAGAGTGAATAAGGGAGAGCTGCTCTGACAGGCTGCAACCCGTGTCGCGCCATTTTGAAAAAAAAAATAAATTGTCGTGATCATTGTCGTGTTGGAAAAATGCACGACGACCAAGTGCACAGAGTGATGGCAGCATCTTCTCCTTCAGTACAGAGCAGTACATTGTTGAGTTCATGATAGCATCAATGAAATGCAGCTCCCCAACACCAGCAGCACTCATGCAGTCCCACATAAGGACACCGCCACCACCATGTTTCAGTGACTACATTTACATGCAGCCAGTATTCGGGTTATGAACGGGTTAAGGTCAGTATTCGGGTTTCTGAAACATTCAGAATAACCTGTTTACATGCACAAATAGAGAGAGTTGCCCCAGTATACATGGAACGTTTAATATCCCAATTACATAGCGTCAGGACCAGGATGTACGGGCTACGTTAGACGCAATACACGTCATTTCCTGTTTTCTTCTTGTATCCAAAGACGACAACAGCAGCAGCACGCAGATAATGGATCGTTCGGAGCTAATAGTGATCACCTTTGTTTGCATATTGGTGCTGTTACTGACCTGGTTTCTTCATCGCTCCAAAAATGTGGTGTGTTGCATCTCGCCATGTTGAACTCAGGTTGAACTCTTTGTGTTCACTTCTGGGTTACTGGTGCATACAAGAACTCAAAAGACCAAGATTCCTTGTGAATAGAACATGCGCAGAGTGCACCTTTTGAAAGGGTTATCCTGATACGCGTTTACATGACCTGATATTCGGGTTAGAAAAGGGTTACCCCAGGGGTAATAACCCGGTTTTTAAAAACCCGGTTATGCTCATAACATGAATGAAACATCTAACTGGAAATGCCAAAAGTAAAATATATTAAAACTAAATAAAAATAGAGATGAAACGCACCATCCAGTCTTTTTTTGCTTTTTAATAATAATTTGCAACATCTTCATGTAAACGATAAATGAAACCGTTTAGTGAACGTGACTCAGCAGCAACATCACACACATAACTGGTGTAACCTCCTGTGTTTTTTTCTGTTTTAGTTGTTCTGTATGAAGAGTTGAATCAGAGGGAGATGCTAACGTGTTCTGTTCGATTCCTTCAGACGTTCCCGTTCTTTGGAGTGGTTCCAGCCATCTTGAATGAATCGGGGGAGGAGTTAGAAGGGCCCAGTGAAGGATACTTGGTCAGGAGGCTGTCAACAGAACTGAGTTCATCACTGTCATACACATGCCTTCTCTAATCTGGTCACGCGTGTTGGTTGTTCTCATACAGGTGTTTAAACAGCCGTGGCCCGGTGTGATGAGGACGGTGTACGGAAATCATCAAAGATTTGAAACCACTTACTTCAAGAAGTTCCCTGGATACTACGTCACAGGAGACGGTGAGATACAGAAGATGTGCGTCATCATCACTGTCACAGTGGTTCTGCAGAACTTCTCCCTTGTGTGTGCACAGGCACACAAGTCCAGGGTTGCAGTTAGATTCACTTCAGCATTCACCAAACAAGTCCGACTGGTCTGATCCAGTCAGGTCCAGTTTCAAACCTGCTGTAATAAAATGTCATTCTCTAGATTAGAAAATGCGAGTGACACTGTCCCTCTGGAACCAGCAGGTCCAATCTTCATTGACAAGACATGACAGCTTTATTTACAGTGGCGGCTGGTGGGTTTTTTTTTTTTGGTGTGGCGAATTTTTTTAATCATTTTTTAATCCAAATTGGGTTTGAATGAAGGCAACTGGGCTTCTTTGGTTTGCCAGTTGTCATATTTATTTATTAAAAGCCATCGGTCACAATAACAGTAAACTGTGTGCAATAGGTTTAATCTGCATACACATTTTCAGTCGGGGATCGACACGTTTTACTCTCAAATGCATGAGACCCCAAAAAAGAACGTCTGCTTCAGTGAGCTCCACAGGCTCCAGACTTCTTCAGGACATGAGGATCCCTCTCTCTGACATGAGGATTCCTCTCTCTGACATCAGAACCCACCAAAGAAGGACGTCAACACTTTCAGCTGGAACCAGGTGTCTGCTGCTGCTTTCATGGAGCTCCCAGGAGTGGTGGATGTTCTAGAGAGAGAAGCAAGTCTTTTAGAAAGCTGCAGTCTTCATGTCATGATGTCAAATAAGGTGCAGATTCATCAGGCTGAGATTAAGAATTACGTGCAGGAAACCTCAGAAACAGTTACAGTGCATTAGTGTTGGTAGGTGATAAATAAATGTATCACTAATAAATCACTTTAATATGAATTTTATTTTGATGGCCTCCCCATCACCCAGCCAGCTGCAGCACTTCACCAGTCCACTTACCAGCTTTAACTCCATCACTGACTGGACCGGCGGGTTCCACCAACCTGCTCATGGCTCAGCTCACCACTCATGATCAGTCCCTCTGAAAACATTAAGAGCATAGACATAAATGCAGTGGCAGCAGTGTGACCTGGAACTGTTTAGTTACTGTTCTACAGCTACTGATGATATCCCAAATGATGCTGCTGTCTGATCTATAACTCACATGGCACTCTCAGAATAAAAACAGCTTCTCTCTAGTTGAGAAAGTTTAGTAACTCCTCTTTACACACGAACATTATTGTCTCATTAGAATTCATTTTAAACTCAGAAATCTCCAAAGAATTTACAAAACTCTAAACCAGGGGTCAGCAACCCAAAATGTTCAAAGAGCCATATTGGACCATAAAAACAAAAAAAAATCTGTCTGGAGCCGCAAAAAATGAAAAGCCTTATATAAGCCTTATATGAAGGCAACACAGGTTGTAAGTGTATATTAGCTATATTAGCCTATTATCAAAATGACTACAAATACTTAATGAGCATTCATGATTAAATGTTTATTTCCTGCAGCATCCTGGAGAGAACGACACCACGTGACTCTGCTGTACGATATTTGATGCTTTACGTTTTAACTTCCATTACAATATTAATCAGTGGTATTAATTTGATCATTTCTTCTTGCGGCCCATCACAGCTCACATACCTGCATAACAGCGCTGTCTGTTTGATATCGATCACATCACACGACTCATCACAGGTAGTTGAGGACGCTGGAGCTGAATTAATGTCTTTGATTTGCTGATTGGTGACGTCTCCTGTCGTTTTAATGGTCCTTGTCTTTGTGGAGAGAGGAATGTCTTTAATTTTCTGGATTATCTCGGTTTTGTTTCTGAAGTCTGAAATAGGTACTCTGATATTTTGATGAATGAATCCTTCATGTAATCACCATCCGTGAACGGTTTTCCACGCTTTTATCTCTCAGGTTGCAACAAAACTTGCAGCAGTAGTGGAGTTTGGAGATGTGATCAACTTCTTAAATCTACTTTTATAACCTGACACACGGGAGGCGACATGCGGCAAAAGCCAGCGGCGCCTCTGTTCCAGCAGGGCGAATAGCGAGTCTTCCCTTGTTTTGATTGGCCGTCAGATTGGAGGGAATTTTGGGTTATTAAAGCAGTTCAGAGTTGAAACAGCGGTAGATGTGAAGTCTCACAACGTTTTGCTAGAGTTAAGTGAAGTCTTGTAAAGCTCTGGGACATCAGACACGGCAAATATTAACTTTTCCTCCATGTTTACCCGGAGATGTACTGAGAAGCATCCTGTCCCCTCATTGGTCAGTCAGTGAAACCTCCGCTGATTGGTCCTTGTCCGAGCGACAGCAGTGAAAAGTTGAAGTTTTTCCAGGTAATCCTTCTGCGTCGACAATGAAAGCAAAAAATTGGGTCCATTCTTCCTTGAATCCTCTGTTCCCATCAGCTATCTTTCTCTTTTTCCCTTTGGGATCCATGACCGTGACACACCCGCTGGTTTGTTTACATCCATCTGCCTGGCACGGTGCCGCCATATATCTGTGGGCGCCGCGCTGAAACGTGTGTCGCAGGCTATGACGCAAATTTTCGTTGACAGAAATGTTAAAATTTAATATTTATTATGCACATTTTTACAGCATTGGAAAACGTTGAGAATGTTTGTCCTCCTACAGAAACCATATTACATATTCCAGAGCCGCATGTTCCCGACCCCAGAGCCGCATGTTCCCGACCCCTGCTCTAAACAGATATTTATAACTGCGCTGAATAAGTGAAGAAGCTAAATAGGCCCGTTTAAACACACAATGACCGGCCGCTAACTAGCTAGCTAGCTGCAGTTAGCCGGTTAACACAATTAATTAACTAAAACTGACTACATTAAAAATCATTATTGACTTATTTTGGTTCGAGGCAGTCAGCTAATGCTTCACAATGCCAACATGTTGTAATTTCATTAACTTACCGGAGGAAAAACACTCAAACGCAGAGAATCAACTATTGGGAGCTCCATGGCCGACGTGGAGAGTGGCTGCTTTACATTTTACTTCTTACCAGTTACTGTAGTTAAACCAGTAATAGAAGCACGCCGCCATCTGTTACTAAAGTGTTCTGAGACAGACTGAAGGATGTCTCTGGAAAAAAGCATGGCGCTTCAGCGTGGCCTCTGGTGGAGTCTGCAGCAGCTAACCGTTCTGTTGCCAACTCATAAAAATGTGTTGATGCCTTCAGGCCAGAGCAAAGACTTCATGAGTTAAATTATCTCCTCTGCTGCTAAATCAGGTACCTGAGAGGCTGTAGGTCTCACTAATGGAAACAGTCCTAATGATGTCGCTTTCCACAGGTTGCCGTAGGGACAAGGATGGCTACTACTGGATAACAGGGAGGATCGATGACATGTTAAATGTATCTGGTAAGATGAGAAATCTGATGTGTTTGTGGTGTGGTTTATGTCTCAAAGCAGTTTAAGCTTTCGTTTATGAAGCCTCACCATGTCGGAGCAGGACCAGAGTTCATCAGGGACACGGGCATGGACTTGTCTCATTTTAACTCTGATGGCCAGCTTCGTCTCAGTGACAAACAGAAGAAGTTGACTTTAACCATTCAGGTGACACGGAGGCAGTCTCCTCAATCCCAGCATGGAGATGGCATCAAGTTGTTGCTAATGCTAAAGGCTGGTTTATACTCTCTGTGAGCTCCGCAACGGAGAGACGCACACGGAGCGTCTGAAAGGTTTTGACATTCGAACTTCTGTTCAGGCAGAGTGCTGCAAAGCAATTCCCCGCCAGGACAACAGAGGGCGTAGCGCTATTCTGTGATATCCTGCCACCATGACACTCATGTATCCGGTTCACGGTAGTGTATTTACTCATGTTTTTACATTGTTTTAATGTATTTCAGAGACTTTTTAACACGGACTAATTTGTCCTTCATTCTCCTCCACCTCGTCATCCAGTCGCCACCTCTAAACCCACATTTCCCGTCGTTTCCATCCACGTTTGCTCCGTATTTTGTACTCCTTCAGTCACGGGTGAATAAACGTTCATATTTTCGGACTTTTCCGTGATGCGTTCTTCAATCTATTCTGGGTCTGCCGCTAAATATTTTTTTACTTATTAACGGAGCAACGGCGGTGCTGGTGATGAAGTTACAGGAAGCGTCGTCCTGACCAATCACAAGCTTGCGGTCTCCGTCACTTTTGACGGATGTTTAAAATTTGGGGCATGTCTCCGTCACCCTCCGCGAGCAAGTCGGAGAGCCCTTGCGCCGACGCAAAATGGCGGTGCATGTGTCCGTTTCACGCAGACGGACCAAGTATAAACCAGCCTTTAACTGCAATGCAGCTCGGCGTGAACAGTAATCCCTGATGAGTCATGGGTCATACTTCCTGTTACACTGTAGGAAATCTTAGAGTGATTGTTCACTTACCTCACGTTTGATGGCGCTTTCTGCTGGATGTCCAGAGGAGGAGGACTTGGTAGGATCCCCTACACTCAATGTTGTTGGTGTGTCACCTGCAGGTCACCTGCTGAGCACAGCGGAGGTAGAGTCTGCTTTAGTGGAGCACAAGGCTGTGGCAGAAGCTGCTGTGGTGAGCAGACCACATCCTGTCAAAGGAGAAAGCCTCTACTGCTTTGTAACGTTAAAAGATGGCGTGGCCTTCAACCAAACGTTGGAGGTAGAACTCAAGAAACAAGGTTGGTGAGCGTTAAAGGGTTCACCTCTTTAGAACTGGGGTTCTGTGGGTAAACTGTCACCCTCTGTGGCTGGTTCTGCTGATCAACCCAGTTGTCCAAATTAGAACCAGTAGAACCAGCAACAGGCTCAGTAGGACCAGCTACGGACCCAGTAGGACCAAACCAGACCCAGTAGGACCAGATATAGACCTAGTAGAACCAGCTACCGACCCAGTAGGACCAACCCAAACCCAGTAGGACCAGCTACAGACCCCGTAGAACCAACCCATACACAGTAGGACCAGCTACAGACCCTGTAGAACCAACTCAGACCCAGTAGGACCAGCTACAGACCCTGTATAACCAACCCAGATCCAGTAGGACCAGCTACAGACCTTGTAGGACCAACCCAGACCCAGTAGGACCAACCCCATACCCAGTAGGACCAGCTACAGAGCCAGTAGGACCAACCCATACCCAGTAGGACCAGTTACAGACCCTGTATAACCAACCCAGACCCAGTAGGACCAGCTACAGACCTTGTAGGACCAACCCAGACCCAGTAGGACCAACCCCATACCCAGTAGGACCAGCTAGAGAGCCAGTAGGACCAACCCATACCCAGTAGGACCAGTTACCGACCCTGTATAACCAACCCAGACCCAGTAGGACCAGCTACAGACCTTGTAGGACCAACCCAGACCCAGTAGGACCAGCTACAGAGCCAGTAGGACCAGCTACAGAGCCAGTAGGACCAACCCATACCCAGTAGGACCAGCTACAGACCCTGTAGAACCAACTCACACCCAGTAGGACCAGCTACAGACCCTGTAGAACCAACCCAGACCCAGTAGGACCAGCTACAGACCTTGTAGAACCAACCCAGACCCAGTAGGACCAGCTACAGACCCTGTAGAACCAACTCACACCCAGTAGGACCAGCTACAGACCCTGTATAACCAACCCAGACCCAGCAGGACCAGCTACAGACCTTGTAGGACCAACCCAGACCCAGTAGGACCAACCCCATACCCGGTAGGACCAGCTACAGAGCCAGTAGGACCAACCCATACCCAGTAGGACCAGCTGCAGACCCTGTAGAACCAACCCATACACAGTAGGACCAGCTACAGACCCTGTATAACCAACCCAGACCCAGTAGGACCAGCTACAGACCTTGTATAACCAACCCAGACCCAGTAGGACCAGCTACAGACCTTGTTGGACCAACCCAGACCCATTAGGACCAGCTACAGACCCTGTAGAACCAACCCATACCCAGTAGGACCAGCTACAGAGCCAGTAGGACCAGCAACAGAGCCAGTAGGACCAACCCATACCCAGTAGGACCAGCTACAGACCCAGTAGGACCAACCCATACCCAGTAAGACCAGCTACAGACTCTGTAGAACCAACCCAGACCCAGTAGGACCAACTACAGACCCAGTAGGACCATCCCATACCCAGTAAGACCAGCTACAGACCCTGTAGAACCAACCCAGACCCAGTAGGACCGCTACAGACCTTGTAGGACCAACCCAGACTCAGTAGGACCAACCCATACCCAGTAGGACCAGCTACAGACCCAGTAGAACCAACCCATACCCAGTAGAACCAGCTACAGATCTTGTAGGACCAACCCATACACAGGAGGACCAGCTACAGACCTTGTAGGACCAACCCAGACCCAGTAGGACCAACCCAGACCCAGTAGGACCAGCTACAGACCCAGTAGGACCAACCCATACCCAGTAAGACCAGCTACAGATCCTGTAGAACCAACCCAGACCCAGTAGGACCAGCTACAGACCCTGTATAACCAACCCAGACCCAGTAGGACCAGCTACAGAGCCAGTAGGACCAGCTACAGAGCCAGAAGAACCAACCCAGACCCAGTAGGACCAGCTACAGACCCTGTAGAACCAACCCAGACCCAGTAGGACCAGCTACAGACCCTGTAGAACCAACACAGACCCAGTAGGACCAGCTACAGACCCAGTAGGACCAGCTACAGACCCTGTAGAACCAACTCACACCCAGTAGGACCAGCTACAGACCCTGTATAACCAACCCAGACCCAGTAGGACCAGCTACAGACCTTGTAGGACCAACCCAGACCCAGTAGGACCAACCCCTTACCCAGTAGGACCAGCTACAGACCCTGTAGAACCAACTCAGACCCAGTAGGACCAGCTACAAACCCTGTATAACCAACCTAGACCCAGTAGGACCAGCTACAGACCCTGTAGAACCAACCCAGACCCAGTAGGACCAGCCACAGACCCAGTAGAACCAACCCACACCCTGTAGAACCAACCCAGACCCAGTAGGACCAGCTACAGACCCTGTATAACCAACCCAGACCCAGTAGGACCAGCTACAGAGCCAGTAGGACCAGCTACAGAGCCAGTAGGACCAGCTACAGAGCCAGTAGGACCAACCCATACCCAGTAGGACCAGCTACAGACCCTGTAGAACCAACTCAGACCCAGTAGGACCAGCTACAGACCCAGTATAACCAACCTAGACCCATTAGGACCAGCTACAGACCATGTAGAACCAACCCAGTCCCAGTAGGACCACCTACAGACCCAGTATAACCAACCCAGACCCAGCAGGACCAGCTACAGACCTTGTAGGACCAACCCAGACCCAGTAGGACCAACCCCATACCCAGTAGGACCAGCTACAGAGCCAGTAGGACCAACCCAGACCCAGTAGGACCAGCTACAGACCTTGTAGGACCAACCCAGACCCAGTAGGACCAACCCCATACCCAGTAGGACCAGCTACAGACTCTGTAGAACCAACCCAGACCCAGTAGGACCAGCTACAGACCCAGTAGGACCAACCCATACCCAGTAAGACCAGCTACAGACCCTGTAGAACCAACCCAGACCCAGTAGGACCAGCTACAGACCCTGTATAACCAACACAGACCCAGTAGGACCAGCTACAGACCTTGTAGGACCAACCCAGACCCAGTAGGACCAGCTACAGACCCTGTAGAACCAACCCACACCCAGTAGGACCAGCTACAGACCCTGTAGAACCAACCCAGACCCAGTAGGACCAGCTACAGACCTTGTAGGACCAACCCAGACCCAGTAGGACCAGCTACAGACCCTGTATAACCAACCCAGACCCAGTAGGACCAGCTACAGACCTTGTAGGACCAACCCAGACCCAGTAGGACCAGCTACAGACCCTGTAGAACCAACCCAGACCCAGTAGGACCAGCTACAGACCCTGTAGAACCAACCCAGACCCAGTAGGACCAGCTACAGACCCAGTAGGACCAACCCAGACCCAGTAGGACCAGCTACAGACCCTGTAGAACCAACTCACACCCAGTAGGACCAGCTACAGACCCAGTATAACCAACCCAGACCCAGCAGGACCAGCTACAGACCTTGTAGGACCAACCCAGACCCAGTAGGACCAACCCCATACCCAGTAGGACCAGCTACAGAG
>SSNS01000402.1:101225-120795 GCA_006937985.1 Aphyosemion australe | reverse complement strand
CAACAGACCACAGCAGAATGAATAACAGAGCCAACAACAGAGTGATAAAAGGATTTTAGCAGCTGGGATTTAACTCCAAAGGACCTCAGCCTCCTCATGAGATGGAGGCGGCTTTGGCCCTTCTTATACAGAGCATCTGTGTTGTGGGACCAGTTCAGTTTACTGTTGAGGTGAACACCCAGGTACTTAAAGGTGTCCACCACCTCAATGTCTGCTCCCTGGATGTTTACTGGTGAGTGAGGAGGAGTGTTTCTCTGGAAGTCAATCACCATTTCCTTTGTTTTACTGGTGTTTAAGCGAAGGTGGTTACGCTCACACCAGTCCACAAAGTCCATGATGACTGACCTGTACTCCTGGTCGTCCCCCTCAGATACACAGCCGACGATGGCTGAGCCATCAGAGAACTTCTGGAGGTGACAGCTGCTGGTGTTGTAGGTGAAGAGAAAGGGCGAGAGCACTGTACCCTGTGGAGCTCCAGTACTGCACACAACCACCTCAGACGTACAGTTGTGCAGCCTCACGTACTGTGGCCTGTTGGTGAGGTAGTTGATGATCCATGAGGTCAGATGTTCGTCCACTCCTGTTCCCCTCATCTTCTGCTGCAGTAGACACGGCTGGATGGTGTTGAAGGCACTGGAGAAGTCGAAGAACATGATCCTCACAGTGCTTTTTTGCATCTCAAGGTGATTCAGAGCCCGGTGCTGCAGGTAGATGAGGGCGTCTTCCACCCCCATGTTTGGTTTATATGCAAATTGAAGGTCTCAGTGATCCACGCGTGTTCCTCATCCACTAATTATTCTACCCAATAAATAAATATTTCGGTGGACAAACAGCTGAGTCACATTATTGGTGCTAAAACACCTGTGACTGACATTACAAAATAACACAAAATCAACCGTTCTACAATGTCAGATTCCCAATGTTTACTCTTCCCATTTTTATGATGTTTTAAATCATTTTGATTTATTTATTATGTTTTAATTTAATTATTTTGTCCTTGTGAAGCGCCTCATGGTTTTGCTTGAGATGCGCTATATAAAAGATCGTTTCTTATTATTGGAGGATTTAGCAGAGCAGAGTGCACTTCCGTGAGCGCAGCGCACTGATCCGATTCCAGTCCAGATTGTATTTTACAAATAAAACAACCTCCAGAACCTCCTCTGCTCCCCGATCATACACGCGTTGTCAAATGTCCGTGTGAATGTTTAGGTACTTTTGATAAACGTTTAGGTCAGTCACAAACGCACCATCTGATATTTAATCTTATTTGTACACACAACACACAGCAGCTATGACATCATGTAGTTCCTGTGATTACAATAAACGATAAATAACACAAACATTGCAATAATTACAGCAATAGACTCTTCTAAGTTCTCATCAGTGTGTCATATGTCACACACACACACCATTATTTAATAACCCTCAGAGGGCTTCGTCATGGTTCAGAATTTCAGTCACAGTCTGGTGAAGTTCAGAAATAAAACATCTAACATTTAAGCTTTAGAAGTTCACCTTTAACCCAAAACCTGAAACAAAAACACTACTGTGCACGTGACGCGACAACACCACAAACTACAACAGCAAACTACAGGAGAAGCTTGTTCAAGAGGAGACATCCATCAGCCCGTTACTCCGTCTGGGGCACGGATATGGCCGGCCCTTTGGGATCATCAAACCGGTCCATGGTACGGAGCTGCATGATCATGTGTAGACCATACGTGAGCACCAGAACCATGAGGAGACTGGTCATCAGACCCATCCAGATCCCCGGGGAGAAGAAGCCTGAGCAGTCGCTGGCGTAGGAGAAGTCACTCCCAGTCACGTTAAAGCCCTGGATCTGTACAAGAGTCCCAACATCAACCAGAACGCTTACATCATCATTCATGAACACAACTCAGTAGTAAATGTTTAGCTGCTGATCAAATGAGGAACGCACCTGGAAGTCCTCAAACGAGACTCTCCACTGATTGGCTGGATCCTTGGATGAGCGCGGGATGAGCAGAGGCCAGCGGAAGCTGGTGACTGACTCACAGCGGTAGGAGTACTCAGCAGGAGCGTAGATGGACCTGCTGCCGTTGAACCAGGCCTTGATGCCGTCATACTCCAGCTCCACCGAGTCCAGAGTGAACCAGCGACGAGCAGACACCTGATAGTGGCGCTGACTCATGGCAAAGCTGCACACACACACACATGTAGGTAAACCGCACACACACACGTAGGTAAACCGCACACACACACGTAGGTAAACCGCACACACACACAGAGGTAAACCGCACACACACACACACGTAGGTAAATCGCACACATTCACGTAGGTAAACCGCACACACACACAGAGGTAAACCACACACACACACACACAGAGGTAAACCACACACACACACACACGTAGGTAAACCACACACACGTGAGTAAACCACACACACGTAGGTAAACCACACACACACACGTAGGTAAACCACACACACACACGTAGGTAAACCACACACACGTGAGTAAACCACACACACACACGTAGGCAAACCACACACACACACACACGTAGGTAAAACACACACACACACATAGGTAAAACACACACACACACATAGGTAAACCACACACACACACGTAGGTAAACCGCACACACTCACGTAGGTAAACCGCACACACACACGTAGGTAAACCGCACACACACACAGAGGTAAACCACACACACACACAGAGGTAAACCACACACACACACACACGTAGTAAACCACACACACACACACACGTAGGTAAACCACACACACACACGTAGGTAAACCGCACACACACACGTAGGTAAACCACACACACGTGAGTAAACCGCACACACACACGTAGGTAAACCGCACACACACACGTAGGTAAACCGCACACACACACACACAGAGGTAAACCACACACACACACACACGTAGGTAAACCGCACACACACACACACGTAAACCACACACACGTGAGTAAACCACACACACGTAAGTAAACCACACACACACACGTAGGTAAACCACACACACACACATAGGTAAACCACACACACACACATAGGTAAACCACACACACACACGTAGGTAAACCACACACACACACGTAGGTAAACCACACACACGTGAGTAAACCACACACACACACGTAGGCAAACCACACACACACACACGTAGGTAAACCACACACACACACATAGGTAAACCACACACACACACACACGTAGGTAAACCACACACACACACGTAGATAAACCACACACACACACATAGGTAAACCACACACACACACAGAGGTAAACCGCACACACACACACACACGTAGGTAAACCGCACACACACACAGAGGTAAACCGCACACACACACACACGTAGGTAAACCGCACACACACACGTAGGTAAACCACACACACGTGAGTAAACCGCACACACACACGTAGGTAAACCGCACACACACACGTAGGTAAACCGCACACACACACGTAGGTAAACCACACACACACACACGTAGGTAAACCGCACACACACACGTAGGTAAACCACACACACGTGAGTAAACCACACACACGTAGGTAAACCACACACACACACGTAGGTAAACCGCACACACACACGTAGGTAAACCACACACACACACGTAGGTAAACCGCACACACACACAGAGGTAAACCGCACACACACACACACACACACACGTAGGTAAATCGCACAAACACACGTAGGTAAACCACACACACACACGTAGGTAAACCACACACACACACGTAGGTAAACCACACACACGTGAGTAAACCACACACACGTAGGTAAACCACACACACACACGTAGGTAAACCACACACACACACGTAGGTAAACCACACACACACACATAGGTAAACCACACACACACACGTAGGTAAACCACACACACGTGAGTAAACCACACACACGTAGGTAAACCACACACACACACGTAGGTAAACCACACACACACACAGAGGTAAACCGCACACACACACACACGTAGGTAAACCACACACACACACGTAGGTAAACCGCACACACACACGTAGGTAAACCGCACACACACACGTAGGTAAACCACACACACGCACGTAGGTAAACCGCACACACACACGTAGGTAAACCACACACACGTGAGTAAACCACACACACGTAGGTAAACCACACACACACACGTAGGTAAACCACACACACGTAGGTAAACCACACACACACACGTAGGTAAACCACACACACACACACGTAGGTAAACCACACACACGTGAGTAAATCACACACACGTAGGTAAACCACACACACGTGAGTAAACCACACACACACACACACGTAGGTAAAACACACACACACACGTAGGTAAACCACACACACACACGTAGGTAAACCACACACACGTGAGTAAACCACACACACGTAGGTAAACCACACACACACACAGAGGTAAACCGCACACACACACACACACGTAGGTAAACCACACACACACACGTAGGTAAACCACACACACACACGTAGGTAAACCACACACACGTGAGTAAACCACACACACACACGTAGGTAAACCACACACACACACACGTAGGTAAACCACACACACGTGAGTAAACCACACACACGTAGGTAAACCACACACACACACGTAGGTAAACCGCACACACACACATAGGTAAACCACAACACACACACACATAGGTAAACCACACACACGTGAGTAAACCACACACACACACGTAGGTAAACCGCACACACACACACACGTAGGTAAATCGCACACACTCACGTAGGTAAACCGCACACACACACAGAGGTAAACCACACACACACACAGAGGTAAACCACACACACACACACACGTAGGTAAACCGCACACACACACACACGTAGGTAAACCGCACAAACACACGTAGGTAAACCGCACACACACACGTAGGTAAACCACACACACTCACGTAGGTAAACCGCACACACTCACGTAGGTAAACCGCACACACACACGTAGGTAAACCACACACACACACGTAGGTAAACTGCACACACACACGTAGGTAAACCACACACACACACGTAGGTAAACTGCACACACACACGTAGGTAAACCACACACACGTGAGTAAATCACACACACGTAGGTAAACCACACACACGTGAGTAAACCACACACACACACGTAGGTAAACCACACACACACACACGTAGGTAAACCACACACACACACATAGGTAAACCACACACACACGTAGGTAAACCACACACACACACACGTAGGTAAACCGCACACACACACACACACATAGGTAAACCACACACACACACATAGGTAAACCACACACACACACATAGGTAAAACCACACACACACACGTAGGTAAACCACACACACGTGAGTAAACCACACACACGTAGGTAAACCGCACACACACACAGAGGTAAACCGCACACACACACACACGTAGGTAAACCACACACACACACACACATAGGTAAACCACACACACACACGTAGGTAAACCGCACACACACACGTAGGTAAACCACACACACGTGAGTAAACCACACACACGTAGGTAAACCACACACACACACGTAGGTAAACCACACACACGTGAGTAAATCACACACACGTAGGTAAACCACACACACGTGAGTAAACCACACACACACACACACGTAGGTAAACCACACACACACACACACGTAGGTAAATCGCACACACTCACGTAGGTAAACCGCACACACACACACAGGTAAACCGCACACACACACACACACGTAGGTAAACCGCACACACACACGTAGGTAAACCACACACACACACGTAGGTAAACCACACACACGTGAGTAAACACACACACACGTAGGTAAACCACACACACACACGTAGGTAAACCGCACACACACACGTAGGTAAACCACACACACGTGAGTAAATCACACACACGTAGGTAAACCACACACACGTGAGTAAACCACACACACACACACACGTAGGTAAACCACACACACACACGTAGGTAAACCACACACACGCACGTAGGTAAACCACACACACACACGTAGGTAAACCACACACACGTGAGTAAACCACACACACGTAGGTAAACCACACACACACACGTAGGTAAACCACACACACACACGTAGGTAAACCACACACACGCGAGTAAACAACACACACACACACACGTAGGTAAACCACACACACACACATAGGTAAACCACACACACACACATAGGTAAACCACACACACACACATAGGTAAACCACACACACACACACACATAGGTAAACCACACACGTAGGTAAACCACACACATAGGTAAACCACACACGTAGGTAAACCACACACACGTAGGTAAACCACACACACGTAGGTAAACCACACACACACACACATAGGTAAACCACACACACTCATGTAGGTAAACCACACACACACTCACATCAGCTTGAAGCTCCGGTGTCCGAGGACGTTCTCATAGTTGAGAACCAACCTGCATCAGAATAAAACGCTGAGTGATAAAACATCATGAAGACTCAGAGTGCTGTTGGAGCCTTTAATACCTAGCTTTGTCTTTGTCACAGGCAGAGCCGTGAAGTTTGGGTCGAACACCTTCACCAAAGGTAGAGGAGGTCAGGTCATGGTCCTCCCAGCGACCACTCCGGAGGATGCTGACTGACAGGCTTTTGGCCCACAGAAGGAGGCAGGTTTTATCCTCCTCCTCCTCCCATCGGACCAGATGTGGAGCGGAGAGGGAAAGACTCACATTGTCATCAGTAATCCACTAATATTCAAATCTCGGTCTGGAGGTATTAGACGCATTGAACTAGAGTCCTGCAATGGGATTGGGAATCTTGTGGCAGTGGGTAGCTCTACAGCCACCTACTCTACTATTATTATCATTATTATTGATTCTGTTTGTAAACATCGGGTCATGCAGAGAAAGACTCATCTTCACACACACACCTTAAACTCCACAGGAGCGTAGACGCCTGCCCTTTCTTTGATCTTCTGTTGTCGCTCTCGCTCCCTCTCTCTCTCCCGATATCCACCTCTGGCCTGCAGCAGAGAGCGTCCTCCTCCTAGGACCGTCTCCACAGACAGAGACACTGGCTCCTGTAGAACAACCCAAATCGTTGCAGACATGTGACCATAAACAATCATGACACATGAACATGTGACTCCTCTGACCCTGGAGGGCCGCAGACCGCTATAGATGGCGGTGTACGGAACAGACTGGCTCTTCATGATGCTCAGCACCTGACCAATCACCTCATCTGAAAATCATAAAGCAAACAAATATTATTACAGTCTGTCCCACCTGACCCATAACACTTTACACCTCCTTGATATCAATATGAACTACCTGTCAACATTACCCACAATCCCTCTCACTCACTCCAGGTGTTAAGTCTGTCATGGCTTTACTGTTCTTATTGTTCAGAAGGAAACCCTCACCTTAAATTAAGTTTATTGTATTAAGAAATGGCAAAGTATGCAGCCATAGAAACATACTAATGGGGCGTTCTAAAACTTTTGACCAGTAGTGTATGTTATATAGTTGTATAGGTCCTTCTCAAAAAATAGCATATTGTGATAAAGTTCATTATTTTCTGTAATGTACTGATAAACATTAGACTTTCATATATTTTAGATTCATTACACACAACTTAAGTAGTTCAAGCCGTTTATTGGTTTAATATTGATGATTGTGGCATACAGCTCATGAAAACCCAAAATTCCTATCTCAAAAAATTAGCATATTCCAACCGACCAATAAAAGAAAAGTGTTTTTAATACAAAAAAGGTCAACCTTCAAATAATTATGTTCAGTTATGCACTCAATACTTGGTCGGGAATCCTTTAGCAGAAATGACTGCTTCAATGCGGCGTGGCATGGAGGCAATCAGCCTGTGGCACTGCTGAGGTGTTATGGAGGCCCAGGATGCTTCGATAGCGGCCTTAAGCTCATCCAGAGTGTTGGGTCTTGCGTCTCTCAACTTTCTCTTCACAATATCCCACAGATTCTCTATGGGGTTCAGGTCAGGAGAGTTGGCAGGCCAGTTGAGCACAGTAATACCATGGTCAGTAAACCATTTACCAGTGGTTTTGGCACTGTGAGCAGGTGCCAGGTCGTGTTGAAAAATGAAATCTTCATCTCCATAAAGCTTTTCAGCAGATGGAAGCATGAAGTGCTCCAAAATCTCCTGATAGCTAGCTGCATTGACCCTGCCCTTGATAAAACACAGTGGACCAACACCAGCAGCTGACATGGCAGCCCAGACCATCACTGACTGTGGGTACTTGACACTGGACTTCAGGCATTTCCCTCTGCCCAGTCTTCCTCCAGACTCTGGCACCTTGATTTCCGAATGACATGCAAAATTTGCTTTCATCCGAAAAAAGTACTTTGGACCACTGAGCAACAGGCCAGTGCTGCTTCACTGTAGCCCAGGTCAGGCGCTTCTGCCGCTGTTTCTGGTTCAAAAGTGGCTTGACCTGGGGAATGCGGCACCTGTAGCCCATTTCCTGCACACGCCTGTACACGGTGGCTCTGGATGTTTTCACTCCGGACTCAGTCCACTGCTTCCGCAGATCCCCCAAGGTCTGGAATCGGTCCTTCTCCACAATCTTCTTCAGGGTCCGGTCACCTCTTCTCGTTGTGCAGCGTTTTCTGCCACACTTTTTCCTTCCCACAGACTTCCCACTGAGGTGCCTTGATACAGCACTCTGGGAACAGCCTATTCGTTCAGAAATGTCTTTCTGTGTCTTACCCTCTTGCTTGAGGGTGTCAATGATGGCCTTCTGGACAGCAGTCAGGTCAGCAGTCTTACCCATGATTGCGGTTTTGAGTAATGAACCAGGCTGGGAGTTTTTAAAAGCCTCAGGAATCGTTTGCAGGTGTTTAGAGTTAATTAGTTGATTCAGATGATTAGGTTAATAGCTTGTTTAGAGAACCTTTTCATGATATGCTAATTTTTTGAGATAGGAATTCTGGGTTTTCATGAGCTGTATGCCACAATCATCAATATTAAACCAATAAATGGCTTGAACTACTTCAGTTGTGTGTAATGAATCTAAAATATATGAAAGTCTAATGTTTATCAGTACATTACAGAAAATAATGAACTTTATCACAATATGCTAATTTTTTGAGAAGGTCCTGTATATACACTGCTCACAAAAATTAAAGGAACACTTGGGCCTGGCATGAAATCAATGAAACCTGTCTGATAATTTTCTGGTTGATTAAGCAGTTGAGGGCATTGTTAATCACTTTCAGCTGTATTGGTGTTCATGGACTTAACGACAGGTGCACTAAAGTGGCAACAATTACAAAACCCTCAAAACAGGACTGGTTTAACATGTGGAGGTCATTTCAAGTTTCTCCCTCTTGATCTTTTTTGGCTGGTTTTCCACTCGTGCTAGTTTTGGCTTGAGTAATTATCTCTACTGGCAGCATGAGGCCATTCCTTAACCCTACAGAAGTTGCACAGGTTGTCCAACTTCTCCAGGATGGCACATCCACACGTGCTGCAGCAAGAAGGTTTAATGTGTCTCCCAGCACAATCTCCAGAACATGGAGGAGATTTCAGGAGACTGGCGGTTATTCTCGGAGAGCTGGACAGGGCCGTAGAAGGTCCACAACCCATCAGCAGGACCGATACCTGCTCCTTTGTGCAAGGCGGAACAGGCTGAGCACTGCTCGTGNTTTTTTATTGGGCCTGGCATGAAATCAATGAAACCTGTCTGATAATTTTCTGGTTGATTAAGCAGCTGAGGGCATTGTTAATCACTTTCAGCTGTATTGGTGTTCATGGACTTAACGACAGGTGCACTAAAGTGGCAACAATTACAAAACCCTCAAAACAGGACTGGTTTAACATGTGGAGGTCATTTCAAGTTTCTCCCTCTTGATCTTTTTTGGCTGGTTTTCCACTCGTGCTAGTTTTGGCTTGAGTAATTATCTCTACTGGCAGCATGAGGCCATTCCTTAACCCTACAGAAGTTGCACAGGTTGTCCAACTTCTCCAGGATGGCACATCCACACGTGCTGCAGCAAGAAGGTTTAATGTGTCTCCCAGCACAATCTCCAGAACATGGAGGAGATTTCAGGAGACTGGCGGTTATTCTCGGAGAGCTGGACAGGGCCGTAGAAGGTCCACAACCCATCAGCAGGACCGATACCTGCTCCTTTGTGCAAGGCGGAACAGGCTGAGCACTGCTCGTGTCCTACAGAATGACCTCCAGAGGGCCACTGGTGTGAATGTCTCTACCCAAACAATCAGGAATTGAAACAATTGAATGGCCTTCACGATCACCTGACTTAAACCCAATAGAACATCTGTGGGACATTATGTTTCGGTCCATTAGGAGGCGCCAGGTTGCTCCTCAGACTGTACAAGAGCTCAGGGATGCCCTCACACAGATCTGGGAGGAAATGCCACAAGACACCATCCGTTGTCTCATTAGGAGCATGCCCCGACGTTGTCAAGCATGCACACAAGCTCGTGGGGGCCACACAAGATACTGAAAAGCATTTGGAGTTGCAGAAATTAAGTTTTTGAAATAATGGACTAGCCTGCCACATCTTCATTTCACTCTGATTTTAGGTCTCTCGAATTTTTTTAAAACACCTCTACCAATAACACGTCCGACCAAAAAGCCATAAGCAACTAACCTCCAGGAAGCACTGGGTGAACTCCAAACTCTCAGCCATGTCACAGCTTCGGTGACCACTATGACAACCGGACATAGGAGTGCGGTCTTATGTGGAATGCGGAAGTTGGAGCGTGCATAGAGCCCATTGCCTTTTTCTCGCCATTTTTGTAGCAACACACTATTATCTGAAGTACAAAACTGTTCAACTGATGCTCACGAGGGTATGGTACCACAGTATGTTCCAACACTGCTTTTATGCAGACAGAGGGGGTTGTAATCCAGCAAAGTTGGAACACCTGTGGGAATTAGTAGCACCAGCTTTTAAGGCTTGAGCAACCGCCATTGCTGCAGAACAGCTGTGTTCCCTGAAAAAGGCCTTTTTGTATAATTCTGAAATGTACATTATTTTTCAGTTTTGAGGAACCTTACCTTTTTTTAACCTCTGGCTGTTCACCACTTAACTTTGTACCATTTCAAGCTATTCGTTGGCCTTGAATGACTTAAACTGCAATAAATAACCGGAAAAATTGGGGCGTTCTAAAACGTTTGAGCGGCAGTGTATATACAGTATATATATATACACACAGTATATATATACATACATATGTATATATACACATATATATGTATATATATATACATATACACATATATATGTATATATATACACATATACACATATATATGTATATATATACATATATACACATATATATGTATATATATACATATATACACATATATATGTATATATACACATATATATGTATATATATACATATATACACATATATATGTATATATATACATACATACATATGTATATATACACATATATATGTATATATATACATATATACATATGTATATATACACATATATATGTATATATAAATATATATACATATATATGTATGTATATATATTTATATATACATATATATAAATATACATATGTATATATGTATATATATACATTTATACATATGTATATATATACACAAATATATACACATATATATGTATATACATACACACACACATGTATACATATACACACACACATTTATACATACATATACACACACATATATACATACATATACACACACACATAAATATACATACATATACACACACATATATACATACATTTACACACACACATATACATACATATACACACACATATATACATATATACACTGCTCACAAAAATTAAAGGAACACTTTAAAGAAACACATTAGATACATCAGATCTCAATATGAAGGTCAAGGTCAAGGTCAGCTTTATTTCTATAGCACACTTACTGTTGCTCACACAACCCAAAGTGCTGTACATAGCAAAACCACATAACACACACCCAAGAAAATGAACATGTTTAAAAAAATAAAAAGTAGACAATAAAAATAATAAAACCATGAATAAAATGAGAGGTTGAATAAAACAATAACTACACGCTCCAATAATAAAAACACAATAAAACCAGATAAAAAGTAAAAGAATAGCTAGACAGATCAGCCAACATTAAAAGCCAGGTCAAAGAAATAAGTCTTAAGCAACGACTTAAACTGCTCCAAACTCTGAGAGGTCCTAAGCTGTAAGGGAAGACTGTTCCAGAGCCGAGGGCCAGCCACTGAAAAAGCTCTATCTCCTCGGGTCCTCAGACGAGCCTTTGGGATAACTAACAGGGACTGGGAACTGGACCTCAGATTCCTGCCAGGAGTGTAGGTTGTCAGCAGATCGTCTATGTAGGGTGGGGCTAGGCCATGGAGGGATTTAAAAACAAAAAGCAGTAATTTAAACTGGATCCTGTAATATACAGGAAGCCAGTGAAGGGAAGCGAGCACCGGAGTGATGTGATCATGCTTCCTAGTACCTGTTAAAAGTCGGGCTGCTGCATTTTGAACCAGCTGTAAGCGATTTAAAGAGGATTGTGCCAGGCCATAATACAGGGAATTACAGTAGTCCAACCGACAAGAGACAAACAGATGGATAACATGTTCAAAGACCGTAACAGGTAAATATTGTTTGACCCTTGCCAGCTGCCTTAAATGATAAAAACCAGACTGGACTACTGCACTTATTTGCCTATCAAGTTTAAAAGAACCATCCAAAAAAAACCCCAAGGTTTTTCACATAGGGCTTTACAAAGGCTGATATAGGACCCAGTGGACTTACAACCCCAGTTAAAAGGTCTTGACTGCCAAAGATCTCAGTTTTTTGATCATTTAGTTTCATAAAATTGTTTGACATCCAAAAAGCAGCAGATAAATCCAAAAGACATCTACTTCATCTGTCATGGACTCTATAATTTTTAGTGCAACTTACTATGCTGTTCCTTCAAAAAAATGGAATCGGCTATAAGCCTAGTAACCATGCATTTGTGTTTATGGAAGTAGGTATCTTTGAATGATTGAAATGCTAGCTGTTACCATTCACTTACATTGTTTATGCTAAGCTAAAGCAAACAGAATACTGCCAGATTAGGAGAATGACTGGGCTCTTTACAAAATGCTTTTTCCCCATTTATCTAACTTTGGCAACAGACTTAATTTCACTTAGGGGTGGAATATTCCTTTAACTTCAGTGGTCTCCCACTCCAGCTTTGGTCCTCCAGGGCCACCATCCTGCATGCTTTATTTGTTTCTCTGGATCAACACACCTGATTTTAATCAGCTTCTGCAGAGCTTGATAAACTGCTGAACCAAGGAATCAGGTGTTCAGGTTCTGACATTGTAAAGAAAATCAACGCAACATTTTTATTTCCCATAAACACAGAACATCAGAACCACCAGTCCATTCCTGTAAAACCAGACCCTGTCAGGCTGTATGTTTGTATCTGAACAGAATGTGTGTGTGTGTGTGTGTGTGTGTGTGTGTGTGTGTGTGTGTNAAGTTGGATATCTATACAAATAACGACAGGGCAATGTCTTAGGAACAAAAGGATGCCAAGTCTTTTAATGGAAATAAAAGTTTTCAGCCTACAGAGGGCTCAATTGTGTAGACACCCTAAAATCAGAGTGAAATGAAGATGTGGCAGGCTAGTCCATTATTTCAAAAACTTAATTTCTGCAACTCAAAATGCTTTTCAGTATCTTGTGTGGCCCCCACGAGCTTGTGTGCATGCTTGACAACGTCGGGGCATGCTCCTAATGAGACAACAGATGGTGTCTTGTGGCATTTCCTCCCAGATCTGTGTAAGGGCATCCCTGAGCTCTTGTACAGTCTGAGGAGCAACCTGGCACCGCCTAATGGACTGAAACATAATGTCCCACAGATGTTCTATTGGGTTTAAGTCAGGGGATGGTGAAGGCCATTCAATTGTTTCAATTCCTTCATCCTCCAGGTACTGCCTGCATACTCTTGCCACATGAGGCCGGGCATTGTCGTGCATTAGGAGAAAACCAGGACCTACTGCATCAGCGTAGGGTCTGACAAAGGGTTCAAGGATTTCATCTGGATACCTTATGGCAGTCAGAGCACCATTTCCTAGGCAGTAGAGGTCTGTGCGTCCCTCCATGGATATGCCTCCCCAGACCATCACTGACCCACCACCAAACAGGTAGTGCGGGTAAAATAAGTGTTACTCAACCTTAAAGGAAGCCATTTGATTGGGTGGTCCCTGGTACAAAGTGGGTAGCCACGCCCCTGCTCCAGATATCTATAATTCTATTGCTCCTAGTAGAAATTAACATTCCAGATACTCATAAGAACATAATGAATATTTCATATATCTAAAATGTTCATTCTAGATAGTACGAATCATTCAGTTAAAAAATCTTTGGTGTTATAAATATTATAGAATGTAACTGCATTAAATGAGTCTTGAGCTAAATGTTTGTATTTAATGAGCAGAAAAAAGTTGTACCAAGTGTTCTACAAAATAAAGAGAAAGCAAAGTTATTTGTCTTTTCTTTCTGCTGATCCAAAAAATGATCTGATCCGTGACTGAAAACCGTGATACGAGCCGAACCGAGTTTTTACTAGTTCTAGTTAGGGTTTGGTTATGGTTCTAGTTTGGTTCTAGTTAGGGTCTTATTAGGGACTCGTTTGGTTGTAGTTTGGTTTTAAACAGCAATGATACTGGCTGAAAATGTACCATTCAATTTTGGGAGTGGTTTTATTAGGTTGAAGTTAAGTTCTAATACATATCAGATCTGATTTTGCAGGTCTGTTGATGGCCTTCCTCGTGCCTGATAGGTAGAGTGATGTTTACACAGGTGTTACACAAACTCACCATTTCCACTGAGAAGTTCTTTTGCTGACAGCAGATCAGCCCTGAAGAGTCATGAAACAACAAGAAACTAATAAATACAATAACAAGAAGCAGCTCTATCAGCAGCTCTATCAGATTATACACACGCACACACACCTGTGTGTGTGTGTGTGTGTGTGTGTGTGGTAGAGCTGTAAAAGAAACAGGTGTGTTCCTACCCAATGGTGTAGGGCAACCTGAACACCAACAAGGCAGGTGATGAAGCATTGAGTTTGAGCTGGCTCAAGGTCTCAGGGTCCATGTACAATGGAGATGTGTCCAACTGGTCCTGTAGCTGACCAATCACTGCATTGGAAGCAGGCCAAGACACAGAAGGTAACACTAGAGGAGCAGAGGAGGCCTGGAGAGCTCCCTGTGGCAGGAGGAGAAACAGGAAATAGGGTCACCTATGACCAAGGTACAACAGACAACAGGTTACTATGTGTTTTTCCACCCTCTCTGGGTACTAACGCGGTCTCCTGTAGCTCAGGAGGCACTGATGTAGTAGGACAGAGGGAGCAGGATGTGGAGGTTTGTAGTAGTAGGAGACCAGACTGTGGGATCCCAGCATGTTCTCAGAGCAGAGAAGATAAAAAATCCCTCCAACGAATTCCAAATCTGACCTGCAGTCTCCTCGCAGGGGATTTCTACCGAGCTGGTTCAAGAGCCTGTTTGGTGCCAGAGCCTGATTTAGCACTGGTTCTTTCATTTTCGACAGCCATAGCACCAGTTTTCTGGTTTAGAATCGGTGCTTAACCTAGCACCAACTCCAAGCTGGGCCAGAGATGGTGCTTCAACTCTGCACACATGGTGATGCAACATTTCCAAAGCTACAGTCGCTGCTAAACACACAACCGTCATTTTCAGTGGATTACTATGGAAGCTAAAAATAAGCAGACTTAGTCTGAAGTGGAAATGATATCCTAAAAGAAATCTAGCAGTAAAGTTAAAGCTCCACTAGTTGTCACATACACTGGTGTGTGTGAAATTTGTTCTCCGCATTTGACCCATCCCCTGGGGGAGCGGTGAGCTGCAGCTGTGGCCGCGCTCGGGAACCATTTGGTGGTTTAACCCCCTTCATCCCTGCTGTTTTTGTGATTTGCTCATTTTATGTCATTCTACATGCACACATTGATTATTAGGGCTGGGTAAAAAAATCGATTTAATCGATTCTGGATCGATTTCATATAAATTTTGCAAAATCGATTCATAAAGCCTAAGATCGATTTTTCCCCTTGAACCAGAGTGGCCCTCCGGCTCGTTTTGCCGCAAAGACTATGTTATAGAATTTCTAAGTCCTGTACTGCTTCTGTATTTCCTCTGCACCGCATCTCACACACACACCACACATCATGTAAACACACCCACAGCCTTATCTCACACTTTAAATAAACTGTGTGCAGCCGCTCGGGGCAGACTGTACTCTGTCCTGAGTTGGTCTGTCACCCTTTGCAAACGGTTCTATGTGTCTCATTTTGTCTTTCTCCCTTATCTTCTCAGCGTCAGGTAATTAGGTTGATTGAGAAAATCCCTAACATAAATTGGTCCTTCGAGAGGAGCCTGGACGTCTCGCTGTCGACGCCAAACGCCACCGCCGGACATTGCAGTGCCCTGCTTTCGCTGGAGGTCGGCGCCTGGGGTCTGACGTCGCCAGGGGGGCACCGGGTCTGCGAACTCAAGCTTCTGAGCTGGGGAGATCTGGTGAGACATTCTTGTTTATGTGTGGATACTAACTCAGAGAAGTTTGGCTTTTCAGCGTTTGGCTGATATAAACGCAACTCTGGAGTTAAAGGGGCTTTGAGCGTTCGTCCTGATAGTAACGCAAATAGTTAAACAGCTGTGTTGGATTCGCCGGTAAGATAACTGTGGAGTGTTCTAAATTTCGGGGTTTGTCCACCGCAAGGACTCTGTCGTTTCGGGTGGTTTTTGAGCGTTTTTCCCGTGAATTAAACGCGACCTCCAGTTATTACGATAACTGTGGAGAGTCCTAAATTGGTGTTTGTCCACCGTACGGACTCTGAATCGTTTCGGGTGGTTTTTGAGCGTTTTTCCGTGAATTAAATGCAACATCCAGTTATATAATTGTTGGTCTGTCTGTCTGTCTGTTTGTTCATTGGTTGGTAGTAGTGGAACGAGTTCCCACACTCATTGGAGGTAGAATTACACCTACTTCCTAGTGCATTATTTGAGTGTGTGGATGTTTTTGTTAAGGTGTGGCTACGTGGATAAATGACCAGTTATTGGTGGTCTTGGTGTGATTTGCGGTGTGCCTGCTGGAACTTTGTCTGATCCTGTTGCGTTTCATGAGTGAGTTGGAACCTGAGTGTGTGCTTCTGCTGAGTGGGCGTGGACCAGAGCAAGGAGTCCTGCAATAGTGTGTGTGTGCTGGAGGTGTGTCTGAGGTTCTGGTTCTGATCGGTGTGGGCTCAGGGTCTGTGTGTAAAATGCTGCTGTGGTGTCTGTCTGGAGGCGTGACTGTTTGTGTGTGTTTGCTTGAGCGGCAGCGATGGGAAGCAAAAACTGAACATTTTAGTAGCAAGAAGTTAAAGTTAAAGCAACACAGTTGAAAATGATTAATTTGGCCCCAATATCACATTTTGTGCTATCTACATTAAACTAAATGTCCCACACGCAAAGCAGAATAACTACAGTGGCAAACTCATCAACGGTGAATAATAAAACATTATTTTGGCATAATTAACAGCACAAACACACACAAAGGATTACTAAATTAGGTTGATAACTCCTGAAATGAATCAAATTGAAATATACAGGACTAAATAGATAAATAAACAGCGAAGAATGAATAGTTACATGAATATATATATGTAACATTTTTTAGCACAAAGAAATTAGATGACCCTGGAGATGAGCAAAATTGGACGACAATTCAATCACACATCCTAAATAGCAGCATAAAGGAGTTTGGAAATTAGTTAAACTTTGAACAGTTAAATGGTTGACGCAATATAAATATAATATGTAATATATAAAGTAATATAAAATACTGCAGGAGACCGGTAGTTCTAATCCTAAATTTGAACGACAAGGACACAGATAATTCAAAAAGTTGATCTACAGAGTCACACTGTCCGGGTTTTTAGGAATTCATTTGAAAATTAGGTTGATAAAATACATATTTGGTCTATAACAGAAGGTTAATTGCAGTCTTTGATTAGAAATATCTATTTGACTAATGATAGGTCAATTTCTCTGAAGGACATCAAATTGTGTCGGCTTCCATCATATTTGGGATAAAAGCGATCAAAGATTATAAGCAGAGTGGTTCCATGATGGCTGGAGGTCATCTGATGGCGCTGAGATTTATATGTAATCTCTCATGCCACAGTTAAAGGTCTGTTAATTTGTAAACAACTGAAGTACAATTCCTAATAAACATCCTTGAGTTGGGTTTCATTTCTAAATAAGGCCAAGTAAAGTAAAGACTATAGGTTCGTCTTGTGCATGGATTTAATCTAAACATCGAGAGTAAATGTTTTACTGAATGGGGGAGGGGTAGAGCGTCCCGTCATGGTCACCGGGACCGATCGGGTAACAATCTGAGTGCAGTGACATGCTGGAACTGCAATCAGAAAGGACATTTAGATAGGAACTACAGGCTACCCCCTTCACATAACTCTAAGGTCATTGATAATCCAAACAATGCAGATATTCCTTCTCACGGTTACCATGCATGACTCGGAGTTTAATAGTCTTTAATATTTGTCTAAACAGGTCTGGTACACTTGGAAAAATTAATCGGAAACTTATTTCAAATAATAAACTGTGAGTTCAAACTGTGATAATAATAAGTGGAGATCTCCTAGGAATCAGTTAAAATGAGGATATTTCAGTGGACGAGAGGTCAGCCCGGGCAATGAGAAGGTTGCAGTCTGCCTGTTACATTCGAAACTGCATATTGGATACTTTAAATTATCGCCTCTGAACATTGAAATTCCTATTGGTCGGAGAATCTGTGAAAAGACTGAATGTGTAGTTAAGAAATCACCTGTTTAACGTCCACACACAGAGAGCTGTGTGTGTGTTTCTCTCTGGCAGAGAGCCAGAGAGAAACCAAGCAGCAGGAGGGTTTCTCACAGGGACGAACTTAGAGCCCTGGGAGTCAAGGGGGGCACTTTGTTTATTAGTAGATAAAAATAAAATAATAAGTGGCGAAAGTGATGAATAATGAACTGATTAAAATTAAAAAACTGGTTTGATTTACATAGATTGACACTGAATCTTAATAACACATTTCATACTGTTTAAAGATAAACACAACAGTGATGTGTCATTGGAAATAGATGGGACTGAAATCACAAGGGTAAAAGAAACAAGAGTTCTTGGAGTGGTTATTGACGAAGACTTGACCTGGAAATCAATCAATCAAAATGTATTTATATAGCACAATTCATACAATAAATGTAACTCAAAGTGCTTTACAAATTAAAATGACCCCAAATTCCCATAATCCCTCTCTCCCCTGAAATGTAGAGGAATTTAGAAAATAAAACCCTCATTAAAATCATTGTCAAACACCCACACACACACACACACACACACACACACACACACACACACGCACACAGAAACACATGCTAAAGGATATATGATAAAAATGTAACACACTGGGCTGAGTTCAGATGAGCTGGACC
>SSNS01000402.1:87948-100045 GCA_006937985.1 Aphyosemion australe | reverse complement strand
TTAAAGGAACTAGAGGCAGGATCTTTAAAAAATCTGTAAAAAATTAAACATGTATGTTCATTTTTTCAAAGCTAATGGGTGATGAAGCGTTATAAACCAAAAAGAATGAGGCCACCCATGTATCGTTCCATTTTCTTGAACAGGCTGTTTGCTGCAAAATGCGCTGCAGTTCGGTCACGAATTTCCCGCGCTGCCCTACGGATGTGGCGTCAATTGACACTGCTTGCGCGTTCACGACAGCTTCAAAACAGAAAGAAAATGTGTTCGACACTGCAGATCGGTAGGTGGCGCTATTGCACCTTAAGTTGCTTGCCAACCGCCAAACTCCAAAAGAAGAACTGTGGGAATGGATTCTACTGCAACCAGCAAACGACCAAGCGTGGCACAAAGGAAGTTTATTCAGCGGCATCTCGTGAGTCAAAGACCAAATATGGTAAAAGACAGGCAGGGACCCGAATCTATATCGGATACGTGATTGACGAATGGAGGCTGCTTCAACTATATCTGGGACTCAAAAAGGATGCTGCCATGGCTCATTTCCTAGTGAGCAGGTAAGAAACATTATAGGTTGTGTTTAGAGATGATATGACAATTATCTGACCTCACCGATGACTCAGAGAGAGCTAGCGTGCAGTAGCATTAGCTGTGATCATGCTACAGTAGTAGCATTAGCTGTGATCAGGGCTGCAGCGTGGATTGCTTCGCCGCAATATTGTCCGTGAGAGCGGCAGGGAGTTGCCTTTTCAGCGTGAGATATTGGAGGTGTGGCGTGAGAGCGTGTGAAGAGGGTCAGGTAATGGTATTTTTGTGTTTGTGTAACATAGCCGTCTGTGCACGCTCCCGTGCTGGGCTGCAGTTACTCGCAGAGCCGGGCGCGTCGCTCGTGAGCATCGTTTCTTTTTTCCTGCCTCTAGTTCCTTTAAACCCTTCAAGGACTTTTGCCACCAAAAGTGTGGCAGAATTCTCACAGTGTTCCAGAGTGAAGGAAGGAAAAAAATTACAGTTATTTAGCGGGGGAAAAGAAATACAAAGGGTACTGTAAATTTATAATCATCCACCCACAGCCAGAAGACCTCGAACATGTCCAGTTAACCACACCACGTCATGAAACCACAAATGTCAGAGTCCACTGACTGGCTTATTTGTCTCTGCAAATTTATATTTATTCTATGTAGACATTCTAGGCTGCTCCAAGGTTGAGCAGCTGTTTTCTTCGGGCCTGTTTATTATTTTGCCTCGACGTCTTGGTACAGAGCAGTTAAACATTGGCTGGTGCCAAGGACGTCGTCCAGACTTACTGCAGCTCCCCCTCTACCGTGGTAACAACTTTATTAGAAATTTATACAAATGGATTATTTTCTGGTAGACAAAATTGGTGCAGAAAGATTCTTGTTTTGGGATATCGGTCTCTGAATCTAAAATGCTTAAGTTGATGAATTTCTCTGTTTGCACATCTTTGAACTATGGCAGAATCGCAGCATGGGAACGCACTGTGGCAAGCAGCTAACGCACACTTCAAAACTGTTGGGGCTGCTGGAAGCGGTCCAGCTCCCGAAACACCTGGCCTTGTGCGAATGTCAGGCTCACCAGACTGCTGACTCAGATGTCTCCAGGGGAAACTCTTTTGCTGTCCGGAGTGCAAAGCTTGCAGCTCAAGGGCTCCCTCTGCCGGAGACTTCATTTTACTGCTCTGAGACCCTGACACATGAGATCCTACGTGACAGTTGATAGTTGATAAACACGTCTTTCCACACTGTAAACTTTTCTTCTTTTGCTAAAGGCTATTATCGGAAATGTTTGATTTGTATGAGAAACAATGCTCAGGGCCGTTTACGGCCAAAAAGGGGAAGTTTTCCTACGCCAGAATACCCATTTCACACCATACACATGGATTTCATTGAATTGTCACAGATGCATGGAGTGAGATATTGCCTTGTGGTGATAGATGCATTATCCAAATGGCCAGAAATTTACCCTACAAAGAAATGTGACGCTTTAACAGTGGCGAAGGTGTGGTGCAATAATTTTTTTCCTACTTATGGAATTCCTTCTGTTATCAGGTCAGACAATGGTCAAACAATGGAACACATTTTTGTTAATGAGGTGATGACTAGATGCTCTGAAACTCAGGGGATTGTGGTTTTCTGAGGAAACAAGTCATAATATACAATGATCTCGCAGAGCCCTCTTGTGCTTTTTCGCCCACACAGGTCATGAAACCAGGAAATTGGGTCCTGATCAAAGTGCTTAAACGAGCCAACTGGATTTCTCCGCGTTGGGACGGTCCGTCTCGGGTCCTGCTCCCCCCACAGCTGTGGAAGTTGCTGAGAGGCCATCTTGGATCCACCTTTTCTCATGGTAAACTCTTCAAGTCACCTAACCGCCACTAGGGCGGCAACAAAGTCCGGGCTTTAAAGGGGCTCATGACAACAGGTCACGAGCGTCTCAACCCCCGGTGAAGTTGGTCATCCGCTACAGGCATACGGGGTGCCTCACTGTGATGATGACGATGGTTTACGTGAATGTGGCCTCTTCTATGGCCCGCCTCTCAGCACCTGACAGACGGTTTGGAACAGCAGCAGCTGCCTGGGGCACTGGAGATGGAACAGAGTTTGGATCTGCGACACAGCATTTTACACACAGACCCTGAGCCCACAGACCGACGTGATGGACCGTCACCTGCACTCGCGGACCCGTCTGGACGTCACAGGAAGACAAGACGGAAGAGAGACTCCAGATCGGGATGGAAATTCCGGACCCACACACCCAAACTGCACCCTGGTTTCACGGTTCCTGGGACGGAGGGCCTTCGTCTGGACACACCGCTGCTGGGAGGGAACTCCTGGTTTGCATCGGTCACTGCCATCGTCCGAGCAGCACAAGTCAACGCGTCGTGCTACGTCTGCTCGCTGATACCACACTCCCTCAAGAGTCTTCGCTACTGAGGCCTGCAGCGTTAAGTTCAGTTGATGTTTTTTGTATTCTGTATGGCTTGGCTCATCCACGACGCTCCACTGACCCAAATGATCATTGGTTACGCATAGACACCTCTGCCCTGGCACAGTGTTCATCATGGCATGATAATTTGATCTGAATCAATTGTACTGACGTTTTTGCAGATCCCACAGGTTCACTCACACCACATAGATAGACCGCGCATTCAGCTAGTAAACTTGACTGCACTCACTTCCCAAGATGTTGCGCCTTTTTCCCTGACACAACCGGCAACATCACCGCCACCCTTACACACAAGACTGACCTCTTATCTCAAATGAGAGCTGATAAGCTCAGTGTTCCAAGAGGATTTGCATTCTGGGAATGGATGAATTCCGGTTCCTGGTACAATTTTTTACAATAATTATTACACTTTATTGCTACGATATTTGATTCCTGTCTTTATTTTTTCTTGTTTTTCTTGCAATGTTTTCATGCTGCATTGTACCATGTATCACCTATATGAATATTGTTTCGCTTGTTCACTATTCTGCTGTTTTGCCTCAAGCACCTGCTGCTCCTAATGATTTTGATATATCTGATTTGACCGGTATTCCGGTTTCCCAACTGTAATCGATGGTTTTTTACTCTACGTTTTTACTGGAATGATGCTTGGGATGAAGTTCTTAGTGTTGTGGTATTGATCACTGACTACAGCACGGCTGCAGCATCACGTTCTGTGATTTCCCAACATGTGATTGCTTCTACTGATTTCACGTTCCGTGCCGAGGTTTCTTGTTTTGATTCTGCTGTTGACGCTTATTTTAGATGTATTGATTTACTCTCCCTGTACCAACTCGGAGTTTATGATTTTCGTGACAAACACCTGTCCTGGTTTTATCCTTTCCCCCTTCCCTGAAGTCATGATTAATGAAGCTTTCATAGAAAATGGTGACAAGTTATGAAAGTGGATGATATTTCATGCATGTTATGTATAAATACCATAAAACAGGAGGGATTATGTTATATAATTTCTAAGTCCTGTACTGCTTCTGTATTTCCTCTGTACCGCATCTCACACACACACACCACACATCATGTAAACACACCCACAGCCTTATCTCACACTTTAAATAAACTCTGTGTGCAGCAGCTCGGGGCAGACTGTACTCTGTCCTGAGTTAAATTCTATTACAGACTACAAATCCCATGATGCTTTGCGGCGGTACCGCGTCACTCGAAGCGCCCCCTCCTTTCTGTTTACAGTCCTTAGCATCAGTGCTAATAGTTATTTCGGCGTCTGCAGCGTTACCCTCCTCAGTCTGGGACAAACTGAAAACACTCCTCTTACTCAGCGCCAAGTTTACTCAGCGCTTTGTCAACTTTAAAGCCCAGAAATGGAGATTCGGTAACTTCTTCGTGGGCCGCGGCGGACATGAAGTGCAGACAGATTGAACTCCAGTGAAGTGACGCGCTCAAGTCAGTTTGTGGCGCTGCAGTTTCTATCTGTCCTCCCCAATACACTGACCCTACTCCAATGCTCAGACTGCTTAAATGCTCTGCATATTCAGCAGCACAAACCTGTGAGAGCAACTGTTGTCTGTGATGAAGATGAACAAAAACAACACAGGAGTCTCGCTGATTAACTCCTCCCTCAGCTCAGAGATAGAGATGCAGGTCTCTGGCTTGAACAGGTGAGCAAACTGAGCTTGAATTATTGTGTTTTTATGCACTTTTTCTGCTCCAAAGTATGAATGTTAATAGCTGAGATATTGCATTTTCATTTAGAATTACTATTTTTTGTTGTTGGCCTGTTAAAAAAGATTTAACTGACTTAAAAACAGTAACTGGAAAGGCTACAGATAGAAGAATAGTTCCCTCAGTGGGGAAGGTTTGGTGTCACAGCAGCAATGATTCTAGCCTAGTGAACTAGACCAAATTCTTTATATATTCACATATATAGGATGGCTTGCCAGGCTACAATGATTCATTACAGGAGCAAAAAAGGAGAGTAAATGTTAAGAATAAAGAGTAAACAACAAGAAAACAAAATAGAAATACTTAAATTCAAAAGATTAAAAATTCAAAAATGTTGAATATATATACACATTTTAAGGAATAAAAAGATTTTAAAAATTAGACAAAATAAGTAACCAATACCACTGATGTGTGTTGTATTTCAAATTTACTCGCTGAGCTCGTCTAAACGATAGAAACGTTGTTTTCTACCTCAACATTTTAATTATTTCAGACCAGACTTAATTGAATCGAATCGAATCGTGATTAATCGATTCAGAGCTTTATGAATCAAAATCGAATCGATTTAGGAAATTGGTCGTAATACCCAGCACTAGTCTTAGGTGGGGGAAACTCTGTAATGGTTTGCACTTTATCACTCAACATAAGTACAAAACCATGTCCCACTTCTTTACCTAGGTATGAGACTGTAGCTTTCACAAACTCACTTTTAGCAAGGTTAATTGTAAGGTTTGCTTGGGCCAAACGGTGGAACAAATCCTTCAGGGCCGTGATATGTTCTTTCCAAGTCAAGGTATGCACAACTATGTCATCAAGGTAAGCACTACATTGTTGTAAACCAGCGGTTACCGTATTCATTAAACATTGAAACGTGGCGGGAGCATGTGTACTGAAGAAATGTGTCTGGGGTTATAAAAGCGGAGATCTCTGAAGCTGCAGGGGTTAAAGGCACTTGCCAGTAACCTTTGAGGAGATCTATTTTCGACACATACTTGGCTCCTCCAACGCTGTCGATACAATCGTCAACCCTGGGGAGAGGATATGAATCTGGCACAGTTACTGCATTGACTTTTCTATAATCAGCAATAAAACGTGATGTGCCATCTGGTTTTTTCTCGACGATACAAGGAGAACTCCAAGGACTACAACTGGGAACGGCCAAACCGTGAGCTAATAAGTAATCCGTTTCTTGTTTTAAAAGTTCACGCTTCATAGGGCTAGTGCGGTACGGATTTTGCTTTATGGATTTTGCGTGTTGAACAGAAACCTCATGTCTCAACAAGGGAGTACAGGTGGGCGTGTCTGAAAACAAACATACATAGGACTTAATCAGTTCAACTAGTTCATCTTTGTTTTCTTTTTCTAAATGGACTAAACTCTTATCTAGCTGTAACAACGTTTGGGAGTTGTTAAGGCGTGGACTAACACAATGGGTTAGTCTTGAATGTACTTCCTCCTCAGTGACAGGCATGAAAGCAGCGGCTGCGCACAACGGGGCTTCATGAGGTTGCTCGGCCAATCCCTGAGTGGAATGGTACAGCTTTATCATGTTGACGTGACAAGTTCGGGTCTTGCGTCTCCTATGAGGGGTTTGATAACATATGTAGTGTCATTTAACTTCTCTTGGACCACAAATGGGCCTTCAAACTTTGAGGATAAAGCAGAGCCAGCTAGAGAGGTTAGAACGAAAACCAAATCACCTGAATAAAACTTGCGCTTAGCTGCTGTCCGGTCATAAACAGCCTTCATCCTTCTTTGAGCTTTATATAAATGTTCTTGAGCCAGCTTCAGCTAGACGTCTCTGGAACTGTTGCACGTATTTCTTTATTTTCTCCCTCTTGGAGACCGGAGTCTGTAAGAACTTTTCCTTCAAGGCTTTCAGTGGACCTCTGGGGGCATGTTCGAAANATAATAAAACATTATTTTGGCATAATTAACAGCACAAACACACACAAAGGATTACTAAATTAGGTTGATAACTCCTGAAATGAATCAAATTGAAATATACAGGACTAAATAGATAAATAAACAGCGAAGAATGAATAGTTACATGAATATATATATGTAACATTTTTTAGCACAAAGAAATTAGATGACCCTGGAGATGAGCAAAATTGGACGACAATTCAATCACACATCCTAAATAGCAGCATAAAGGAGTTTGGAAATTAGTTAAACTTTGAACAGTTAAATGGTTGACGCAATATAAATATAATATGTAATATATAAAGTAATATAAAATACTGCAGGAGACCGGTAGTTCTAATCCTAAATTTGAACGACAAGGACACAGATAATTCAAAAAGTTGATCTACAGAGTCACACTGTCCGGGTTTTTAGGAATTCATTTGAAAATTAGGTTGATAAAATACATATTTGGTCTATAACAGAAGGTTAATTGCAGTCTTTGATTAGAAATATCTATTTGACTAATGATAGGTCAATTTCTCTGAAGGACATCAAATTGTGTCGGCTTCCATCATATTTGGGATAAAAGCGATCAAAGATTATAAGCAGAGTGGTTCCATGATGGCTGGAGGTCATCTGATGGCGCTGAGATTTATATGTAATCTCTCATGCCACAGTTAAAGGTCTGTTAATTTGTAAACAACTGAAGTACAATTCCTAATAAACATCCTTGAGTTGGGTTTCATTTCTAAATAAGGCCAAGTAAAGTAAAGACTATAGGTTCGTCTTGTGCATGGATTTAATCTAAACATCGAGAGTAAATGTTTTACTGAATGGGGGAGGGGTAGAGCGTCCCGTCATGGTCACCGGGACCGATCGGGTAACAATCTGAGTGCAGTGACATGCTGGAACTGCAATCAGAAAGGACATTTAGATAGGAACTACAGGCTACCCCCTTCACATAACTCTAAGGTCATTGATAATCCAAACAATGCAGATATTCCTTCTCACGGTTACCATGCATGACTCGGAGTTTAATAGTCTTTAATATTTGTCTAAACAGGTCTGGTACACTTGGAAAAATTAATCGGAAACTTATTTCAAATAATAAACTGTGAGTTCAAACTGTGATAATAATAAGTGGAGATCTCCTAGGAATCAGTTAAAATGAGGATATTTCAGTGGACGAGAGGTCAGCCCGGGCAATGAGAAGGTTGCAGTCTGCCTGTTACATTCGAAACTGCATATTGGATACTTTAAATTATCGCCTCTGAACATTGAAATTCCTATTGGTCGGAGAATCTGTGAAAAGACTGAATGTGTAGTTAAGAAATCACCTGTTTAACGTCCACACACAGAGAGCTGTGTGTGTGTTTCTCTCTGGCAGAGAGCCAGAGAGAAACCAAGCAGCAGGAGGGTTTCTCACAGGGACGAACTTAGAGCCCTGGGAGTCAAGGGGGGCACTTTGTTTATTAGTAGATAAAAATAAAATAATAAGTGGCGAAAGTGATGAATAATGAACTGATTAAAATTAAAAAACTGGTTTGATTTACATAGATTGACACTGAATCTTAATAACACATTTCATACTGTTTAAAGATAAACACAACAGTGATGTGTCATTGGAAATAGATGGGACTGAAATCACAAGGGTAAAAGAAACAAGAGTTCTTGGAGTGGTTATTGACGAAGACTTGACCTGGAAATCAATCAATCAAAATGTATTTATATAGCACAATTCATACAATAAATGTAACTCAAAGTGCTTTACAAATTAAAATGACCCCAAATTCCCATAATCCCTCTCTCCCCTGAAATGTAGAGGAATTTAGAAAATAAAACCCTCATTAAAATCATTGTCAAACACCCACACACACACACACACACACACACACACACACACACACACGCACACAGAAACACATGCTAAAGGATATATGATAAAAATGTAACACACTGGGCTGAGTTCAGATGAGCTGGACCATCTAAGTCACATATTAGTTACATAAAAGATAAAATTACCAAATCCTTAGGAGCATTACATAAAGTCAAGTTCTTACTGACTAATTCTGGTTTGTTGGCATTGTACAATTCACTGATTGTTCCATACTTGACTTATTGTGTAGAAATCTGGGGAGCAACATACCAAAAGCTATACACAACCCTTATTTATTCTACAGAAAGGAGCTTTGAGAATCATCCACTATAGTGGCTGTAGAGATCCATCAAACCTGTTGCTCATCAAATATAAATTACTGAAATTTCATGATTTAAAAGACTGGAAAATCTTACAAACCATGTATAAAGCCAACTTAAGTACTCTGCCAACAAACGTTCAGAGGATATTTGTAAAGAGAACTAGTGATTATAGGCTGAAAGAAACTGATATGTTACAAAACCTAGATTTAGAACTCAATTAAGGAATGGAGTATGTCTGTAAATGGTGTTAAATTATGGAATAACCTTAAAAGGGAAATTTAAAAATCACTGTCATTTAATATATTCAGAAAATGTACAAAATTGAGAATACCAAGTAATTATGAAATTTTTACATTAAGCCAATGGTCATGATCGCTCTGGAAATAAGAATAGGAAATACTTAAAAATTAATCTGTATATGTGTCTGACAAATGGAAACTGTGGAGATCATTTTTTCTGGAAAAGGGGGCAGAAATTATAAGATGTTTTCTTCATTCTGCTCCTTTTCATTCAAAGTTGAATTTTTTTGTTATGTATCTCTTATGGGTTAGATGTTTTATTTGTTTTATTTTGAATGACATTAAGTTGATTTAAAGGGAAAAATTCATAGCTGAAGTTACCAACGGGATACTGATTTTAATTTGACATGACAACCAGTATGTTATATGCTGGGAAAGCAAAAGAAAATAAAGCCATGTTTGTCTGGCCAAACGGCAATGAGGCCCCAGTCAGCTGACGTGTGTGAGGAGCTGAGAGGGGAGAAAACGAAAACATTTTCCCTTATCTTCAAGATTAAAGGAACTAGAGGCAGGATCTTTAAAAAATCTGTAAAAATTTAAACATGTATGTTCATTTTTTCAAAGCTAATGGGTGATGAAGCGTTATAAACCAAAAAGAATGAGGCCACCCATGTATCGTTCCATTTTCTTGAACAGGCTGTTTGCTGCAAAATGCGCTGCAGTTCGGTCACGAATTTCCCGCGCTGCCCTACAGATATGGCGTCAATTGACACTGCTTGCGCGTTCACGACAGCTTCAAAACAGAAAGAAAATGTGTTCGACACTGCAGATCGGTAGGTGGCGCTATTGCACCTTAAGTTGCTTGCCAACCGCCAAACTCCAAAAGAAGAACTGTGGGAATGGATTCTACTGCAACCAGCAAACGACCAAGCGTGGCACAAAGGAAGTTTATTCAGCGGCATCTCGTGAGTCAAAGACCAAATATGGTAAAAGACAGGCAGGGACCCGAATCTATATCGGATACGTGATTGACGAATGGAGGCTGCTTCAACTATATCTGGGACTCAAAAAGGATGCTGCCATGGCTCATTTCCTAGTGAGCAGGTAAGAAACATTATAGGTTGTGTTTAGAGATGATATGACAATTATCTGACCTCACCGATGACTCAGAGAGAGCTAGCGTGCAGTAGCATTAGCTGTGATCATGCTACAGTAGTAGCATTAGCTGTGATCAGGGCTGCAGCGTGGATTGCTTCGCCGCAATATTGTCCGTGAGAGCGGCAGGGAGTTGCCTTTTCAGCGTGAGATATTGGAGGTGTGGCGTGAGAGCGTGTGAAGAGGGTCAGGTAATGGTATTTTTGTGTTTGTGTAACATAGCCGTCTGTGCACGCTCCCGTGCTGGGCTGCAGTTACTCGCAGAGCCGGGCGCGTCGCTCGTGAGCATCGTTTCTTTTTTCCTGCCTCTAGTTCCTTTAAACCCTTCAAGGACTTTTGCCACCAAAAGTGTGGCAGAATTCTCACAGTGTTCCAGAGTGAAGGAAGGAAAAAAATTACAGTTATTTAGCGGGGGAAAAGAAATACAAAGGGTACTGTAAATTTATAATCATCCACCCACAGCCAGAAGACCTCGAACATGTCCAGTTAACCACACCACGTCATGAAACCACAAATGTCAGAGTCCACTGACTGGCTTATTTGTCTCTGCAAATTTATATTTATTCTATGTAGACATTCTAGGCTGCTCCAAGGTTGAGCAGCTGTTTTCTTCGGGCCTGTTTATTATTTTGCCTCGACGTCTTGGTACAGAGCAGTTAAACATTGGCTGGTGCCAAGGACGTCGTCCAGACTTACTGCAGCTCCCCCTCTACCGTGGTAACAACTTTATTAGAAATTTATACAAATGGATTATTTTCTGGTAGACAAAATTGGTGCAGAAAGATTCTTGTTTTGGGATATCGGTCTCTGAATCTAAAATGCTTAAGTTGATGAATTTCTCTGTTTGCACATCTTTGAACTATGGCAGAATCGCAGCATGGGAACGCACTGTGGCAAGCAGCTAACGCACACTTCAAAACTGTTGGGGCTGCTGGAAGCGGTCCAGCTCCCGAAACACCTGGCCTTGTGCGAATGTCAGGCTCACCAGACTGCTGACTCAGATGTCTCCAGGGGAAACTCTTTTGCTGTCCGGAGTGCAAAGCTTGCAGCTCAAGGGCTCCCTCTGCCGGAGACTTCATTTTACTGCTCTGAGACCCTGACACATGAGATCCTACGTGACAGTTGATAGTTGATAAACACGTCTTTCCACACTGTAAACTTTTCTTCTTTTGCTAAAGGCTATTATCGGAAATGTTTGATTTGTATGAGAAACAATGCTCAGGGCCGTTTACGGCCAAAAAGGGGAAGTTTTCCTACGCCAGAATACCCATTTCACACCATACACATGGATTTCATTGAATTGTCACAGATGCATGGAGTGAGATATTGCCTTGTGGTGATAGATGCATTATCCAAATGGCCAGAAATTTACCCTACAAAGAAATGTGACGCTTTAACAGTGGCGAAGGTGTGGTGCAATAATTTTTTTCCTACTTATGGAATTCCTTCTGTTATCAGGTCAGACAATGGTCAAACAATGGAACACATTTTTGTTAATGAGGTGATGACTAGATGCTCTGAAACTCAGGGGATTGTGGTTTTCTGAGGAAACAAGTCATAATATACAATGATCTCGCAGAGCCCTCTTGTGCTTTTTCGCCCACACAGGTCATGAAACCAGGAAATTGGGTCCTGATCAAAGTGCTTAAACGAGCCAACTGGATTTCTCCGCGTTGGGACGGTCCGTCTCGGGTCCTGCTCCCCCCACAGCTGTGGAAGTTGCTGAGAGGCCATCTTGGATCCACCTTTTCTCATGGTAAACTCTTCAAGTCACCTAACCGCCACTAGGGCGGCAACAAAGTCCGGGCTTTAAAGGGGCTCATGACAACAGGTCACGAGCGTCTCAACCCCCGGTGAAGTTGGTCATCCGCTACAGGCATACGGGGTGCCTCACTGTGATGATG
>SSNS01000402.1:62834-87103 GCA_006937985.1 Aphyosemion australe | reverse complement strand
CACACACACACACCACACATCATGTAAACACACCCACAGCCTTATCTCACACTTTAAATAAACTCTGTGTGCAGCAGCTCGGGGCAGACTGTACTCTGTCCTGAGTTAAATTCTATTACAGACTACAAATCCCATGATGCTTTGCGGCGGTACCGCGTCACTCGAAGCGCCCCCTCCTTTCTGTTTACAGTCCTTAGCATCAGTGCTAATAGTTATTTCGGCGTCTGCAGCGTTACCCTCCTCAGTCTGGGACAAACTGAAAACACTCCTCTTACTCAGCGCCAAGTTTACTCAGCGCTTTGTCAACTTTAAAGCCCAGAAATGGAGATTCGGTAACTTCTTCGTGGGCCGCGGCGGACATGAAGTGCAGACAGATTGAACTCCAGTGAAGTGACGCGCTCAAGTCAGTTTGTGGCGCTGCAGTTTCTATCTGTCCTCCCCAATACACTGACCCTACTCCAATGCTCAGACTGCTTAAATGCTCTGCATATTCAGCAGCACAAACCTGTGAGAGCAACTGTTGTCTGTGATGAAGATGAACAAAAACAACACAGGAGTCTCGCTGATTAACTCCTCCCTCAGCTCAGAGATAGAGATGCAGGTCTCTGGCTTGAACAGGTGAGCAAACTGAGCTTGAATTATTGTGTTTTTATGCACTTTTTCTGCTCCAAAGTATGAATGTTAATAGCTGAGATATTGCATTTTCATTTAGAATTACTATTTTTTGTTGTTGGCCTGTTAAAAAAGATTTAACTGACTTAAAAACAGTAACTGGAAAGGCTACAGATAGAAGAATAGTTCCCTCAGTGGGGAAGGTTTGGTGTCACAGCAGCAATGATTCTAGCCTAGTGAACTAGACCAAATTCTTTATATATTCACATATATAGGATGGCTTGCCAGGCTACAATGATTCATTACAGGAGCAAAAAAGGAGAGTAAATGTTAAGAATAAAGAGTAAACAACAAGAAAACAAAATAGAAATACTTAAATTCAAAAGATTAAAAATTCAAAAATGTTGAATATATATACACATTTTAAGGAATAAAAAGTTTTTTAAAATTAGACAAAATAAGTAACCAATACCACTGATGTGTGTTGTATTTCAAATTTACTTGCTGAGCTCGTCTAAACGATAGAAACGTCGTTTTCTACCTCAACATTTTAATTATTTCAGACCAGACTTAATTGAATCGAATCGAATCGTGATTAATCGATTCAGAGCTTTATGAATCGAAATCGAATCGATTTAGGAAATTTGTCGCAATACCCAGCACTATTGATTATTGTTGCATATTTTGCCATTCATGTTTACCATTCACTGTAATACATCTCTTTTTTAAATCCACATGGTATTTACATTATTTCTTTATATTTATTTTTAAAATGTGCACATATTCCGCTTTTTGAAGTGTTGAATATTTGAGTATTGTTAAATGTTTCTGTGTTGTTTTCTTTTATTTTTACGCTTTAACTTCTAATTACTCTTATTGTCTATTTTTTTACTGTTTTGCTCCTCTTGTGAATGTCATTGCTGCTGTGAAACTAAACGTTCCCCACTGAGGGACAATAAAGGAATTTTGTATTCTATTCTAAGTTATATAAACAGTTTCTATAGATGTATTTTTACATGTTGTAAGTCAGAAGTCAAGAATGACATGATTTGTCTTCATGTGGGCGTATATGGGTGTGTCCCTCCCAACTCTTGATTGACATCATGACAGCACTGACTAAGCCCGAGTCTGTGGAAAAGGAATTTCTTTGAAAGAACCAGTTTAGAACCGGCAAAGCACTGGCTCTGGAACCACTTTGGTGGAAAAGCCCCCTCTGTGGGTCATGCCTGGAAAACCTCCAGAGACCAGGGGCGTTGCAAGCTTCTCAAAAGTGTGGGGGATGTTGAGACTTTTCACGCACGCGAGTTGTTTGGAGAAGCTTCCGGGATCCTCGCGGTCCTGCTATCGTTCCGGGGTTTGTTTGTGGACCTCGGTTTGTGAGTATACTCTGGAGGCTTTGTGTTTTTCCTCCTCCAGAGTTAAGTTTAAGCTTACCGTAGTTTTTGAGGCCTCCTTTTTCTTCTAATTAAACGGGATAAACCCCGTTGTGTGTAGCTATACGGTGGTTGTTAAGCCTGTGCCTAATAATTTGGCGTAGAGTAGCTATTGTACTGCTGTGGCTGTGTGTGTAACATTGTGTGTTCTGTGTTTCAGTATGTTTAGTGTAAAGGACTTCTTAGTAGCTCCCTCCCGGGAAAAAGTTGAAAGCTGCAAGAAGAACGACTTGGTGGAGCTGGCTGTACACCTCGGTCTCCAGGGCACCCAGTCGATGTTGAAAAAGGAGCTACAAGACGCTGTTATTCACCAGCTGGAAGAAGATGGTTTACTTGAAACACCTTCTCCGTTAACAGAACGTTCTGATGTGTCTCAGACATTGAGTGAGATGGGAAGCGTGTTGGAGGATCTTCCTGGGGCAGATGCCGCCCCGTCTCCCCCTGCAGCGGCCACGCCGGTTCTCCTTCCTCCATCTCCACCGCTGAGATCGGAAACTCCGCCCCTACACTCTAACCTGCCCGCGTCTGAACCTCCGTCACCTCCTTCATCGGGGAGTTCCGGAATAGACGCCCGTTAAGTTAATTGGAAAAGCTCAAGAAGTGCTAGCGTCTCTGTCTTTGTCTGATAGCATGGAGTATGAAAAGGTAAAAACTGCTGTGCTTAATGCATATGAGTTAGTCCCGGAGGCCTACCGTCAGAAGTTCCGGTCCCTGAAAACTAAGCCCCCTTCTCAGACTTATGTGGAATTTTCCAGGGAGAAAACCTTATTGTTTGAAAAGTGGTTGGCTGCTTCTAAAGCGACCTCTGTTTCGGAGATTAAGGAATTAATGCTCCTCGAAGAGTTTAAACGGTGCCTACCAGAAAGAGTGGTTCTGTACATAAATGAGCAAAAGGTCTCTTCATTATCAGCAGCTGCTCTGCTAGCAGATGAATTTGTTAACGCACCGTTTTAGCAGTGACATTTCTCGCAGGGAGTTAAAACCCTCACCTCCAGTTAGACAGAATAGATCCTCACTTACTCCTGCCTCTTCTCCAAGATGCTTTTATTGTCACCGAGTGGGACATAGGTTAAAGACTGTTGGATTTTAAAAAGGAAACAGGACGTCAGAAAATGACCTTCTCACCCCGTAGGGGCTGTGTTAAAAGAGTCTTGCCCAAAGGATGGATTTGAAGCTTTTATATCAGAAGGTTTTGTGTCTTTTGCTGAAAACATGTCTCCTTCAGTCCCTGTGACTATTCTCAGAGACACTGGGGCTTCTCAGACTCTCATATTGAGTAGGACCTTACCTTTTAGTGAGCTGAGCTCTACAGGCTCTTCAGTGCTGCTCTCAGGGTTGAACTCTGTGCCGGTCGCCAGACCCCTCCATAAGGTCTTTTTAACTTGTGGTTTGGTTAGTGGATTTTATGAGATGGCAGTCTGTCCAACGTTACCCATAGAAGGTGTTACTCTGCTGTTGGGAAACGACGTTGCTGGGGGCACTGTTGTTCCTCCTATACAAGTCGTTGATAACTTTACTGATGTTCCCAAGACATGTGTTTCGGCTCCTAAGGGTGTGCATTCAGCTTGTGTCATCACTCGAGCCCAAGCTAAAAAGGAGGCCGAAGCGATGTTAGACATATCCCCCTTGTTTGACGACTCTTTGAAGGCCAGGTCTACTCCACACCAGTTGGTGTCTCCCTCTGACTCTGAGACCAAGTCTGAGCCAGGGAATATCCCTGTTTCTTGCAATAAACTGCCTCTGACCCAGGTTTCGTTAGGTAAAGAACAAAAGCTAGACGATTCCTTAAAGCAGTGTTTTCTTGAGGTCAACAGACCCGTAGATGACAAAACTCGGTATATCATTGAAGATGATGTGTTAATGAGGCTCTGGGAAAAATCCTCTAGCGAAAGGCGCTCCCTGGGGAGTGGTCAAACAAATAGTGGTTCCTCAAAGATACAGGGCCCAGATTTTATCTATGGCCCATGAGAGTCAATGGTCCGGTCACTTAGGAGTTAGAAAGACTTACCAACAGGTTTTGGATCACTTCTTTTGGCCTGGACTTAAGCAGGCTGTGGTTCATTTTTGTAAGCACTGTCACATTTGCCAGCTTGTGGGTAAACCCAACCAACCACAAGCACTGGCCCCTTTGAGGCCTATTCCTGTCATAGGTGACCCGTTTGATCATGTAATAGTCGATTGTGTGGGACCCCTACCGAGAAGCAAGTCTGGAAAAAGGTTTTTATTGACTATTATGTGTACTGCTACCAGATTTCCTGAAGCTTTGCCCCTGTCTTCCATTACTGCTAAGTCAGTAACAAAAGCCTTAGTTGGTTTTTTCTCTTTTGTGGGACTCCCAAGAGTGATTCAAACTGACCAAGGTTCCAACTTCAAGTCGGCCCTTTTTAAAGGTGTCACACAAGCCTTAGGGGTACAACACCTCATTTCCTCTGCCTACCATCCAGAGAGTCAAGGCGCCCTGGAGAGGTGGCATTAAACTTTTAAAACCATGCTCAAGAAGTACGTCTTAACCACAGGAAACCAATGGGACGAAGGAGTCCCATTTTTAGTGTTTGCCTCCCGGGAAGCTCAACAGGAGTCTATGGGGTTTAGCCCCGCTCAGTTAGTCTTTGGACATACACCTCGAGGACCTTTAAAGGCCTTAAAGGAAAGATTGTTAAAAGCATCCCCTTCTAAGAAGCAAAATGTTAATCGGTTTATCCGATCATTTCAAACCCGCTTACGAGGAGCAAATAAGATTGCCCGTGAGCAGCTAAGCAAAGCACAAACAAAAATGAAAGCTACTTTTGACAGAAGGGCTGTGGAGCGTGTTTTCTCTCCTGGGGATTCAGTGCTACTCCTGACTCCAATAACTTCCCATGGGCTGTCTGCCAAGTTTGAGGGACCTTATACCATAAAGGAAAAGTTGAATGACACCACATATGTCATTAATACACCCAACCGTCGCCGCCGAAGCCGTACCTGTAACATTGACATGTTAAAAGTGTACCACTCTCCTCAGAACTCTCCCGTTCCATCCAGTGACGTTGCGGAGTGCGCAGCCGTGGTCGTCACCCCTGTTACTGAGGAAGTAGTCCATCCGCGGTCAGCCTTCTATACCAGTCCCCGCTTACAGAACTCGCAAGCCTTGTTACATTTCGATCAGAGTCTTGGCCACCTCACCGCGAAGCAGAAAAGTGAGCTATTGTTACTTATACAGGACTACCCTTGTTTATTTGGGGATGTTCCCTCCAGAACTACTATATTACGTCATGATGTAAACGTTCAGGGTGCGAGGCCTATCAAGCAACATCCCTATCGTGCCCATCCGGTTAAAAGACAACTGTTAAAACAAGAGACGGAATATCTTTTAGAGCATGGGTTGGCTATCCCTAGCCATAGTCCTTGGAGTTCCCCATGTCTTATTGAACAAAAGCCTGATGGCTCCTCTCGGTTCATTACTGACTACCGGAAGGTAAATAGTGTAACAGTTCCCGATGCTTACCCCCTCCCTAGGGTGGATGATTGCCTAGACAGAGTGGGTCAAGCTAAGTTTGTCACAAAAATAGACCTCCTGAAAGGTTATTGGCAGGTTCCGTTGACCCCTGCTGCTTCTGAGATCTCAGCTTTTGTTACGCCGGATGCATTTCTTCAGTATACAGTGATGCCATTTGGTATGCGAAATGCTCCAGCCACCTTCCAGCGGCTGATGAATCTGGTCACAGCTGACCTTCCGTTTTGTAGCACGTACCTGGATGATATTGTTATTCATACCTTGATTTGGACAGACCACATTGCTTCCCTGAGGAACCTGTTTGCTAGGTTAGCGGATGCCGGACTCACCATTAACCTTCCTAAAAGTGAGTTTGTAAAAGCAACCGTAACTTACCTAGGAAAAGAAGTCGGTCACGGCTATGTCAAACTGTTGCAGGACAAAGTCCAAGCTATTTTAGAATTCCCCCGACCAACGTCTCGGAGAGAGCTTCGCCGTTTCCTTGGCATGGCAGGATATTATCGTTGTTTTTGTAAGAACTTTGCTATTGTTGTGACCCCACTAACTTCTCTTCTGTCTCCAAAAGAGCCCTTCGTGTGGACCGAGGCTGCTCAGACCGCTTTTGATAACTGCAAGTTTCTGCTTAGCAGTGCACCGGTTCTACAAGCCCCTGAGCTTTCCAAGGCTTTTAGATTGGAGGTGGATGCAAGTGACCTGGGAATGGGAGCCGTTCTTCTTCAAGAAGATGAGTCAGGGATCAACCATCCTGTGGCTTATTACTCCAGGAAGTTCCACTCCTACCAACGGAACTACTCTACTGTTTGAGAAGGAAGCTTTAGCACTGATTTTAGCCCTCCAGCATTTTGAGGTTTATGTAACTACTGGTCATCCAGTAGTGGTATGCACTGATCATAACCCACTTGAATCAACGGCTGATGAGATGGGCTTTATTCCTGCAGGACTTTGAGTTGGACATTCGCCATACCAGAGGGGCCAACAACGTTGTAGCAGACTGTTTGTCCCGTTCCTTCACACTCCGGGATGCTGATGGGATTACTGTGTCATAGAGTGGAGAGCTCCCCTTGATAGGCTGTAGAGATTTCTCCCCTTTGGGATTAATCTGTTTATTATTTTTGTAGTGCTGCGTTGAGTGGGCTAGTGTTGACACTCTGTCATCTCGGGAGCACCCCAGGACAAGCCGGAGTTCTCTCTTCTCGTTGCTGGTTTGTATGTGTACGGACACATGTGCTTAATCTGCCTGCGACGCGCATGAAGACCAGGTTCAGTTAGTTAGTTTCTGGTAGGTAGTTAGAGGGGACTCTTCCTCTAATTTTATGCCCTTTTACAGCACCCGGCGTAGTAAATAAAAAGATAGCTAGTTTTGTAATAACTGCCTCTCTTTTCTTTTTAGGTGAGGGGGTGTTACGAACCCCGGGGTCCTTGTTCAGTTCCCCCCACCCTGGGATGAACAGCTCTGGACTTCTCTGGGGTTGGCTGTTCAGCACCCTGGAGAGCGGCATGCTCCCGCAGCTGCACAGCCGTTTCCCATGTGTAATCACCCAGCTGCCGGTCATTAAAAACGGAGAGCAAATGCATACTGGGAAGGTGGTAGTCGGTGGTAGAACAGAGTAGATTTTGGTGGTAAATCACATCTGAGATCGGTAAAAGCTAAGAGCTTCGAGAGAGAGACCCATATGGGTTTTACGTGGAGAAGCTAGTGCTTCTCATTGACTCTTGTTTTGGTTAGAGTTTAATTAGAGTTGTTTGGAGAAGCTTCCGGGATCCTCGCGGTCCTGCTATCGTTCCGGGGTTTGTTTGTGGACCTCGGTTTGTGAGTATACTATGGAGGCTTTGTGTTTTTCCTCCTCCAGAGTTAAGTTTAAGCTTACCGTAGTTTTTGAGGCCTCCTTTTTCTTCTAATTAAACGGGATAAACCCCGTTGTGTGTAGCTATACGGTGGTTGTTAAGCCTGTGCCTAATAATTTGGCCTTGTTGCGCATTTAGTGCAAGCCTATGTGCGCTGTCTGACCACTGGTTGTTCAGATGCTGCTGCTGTCAATCATTGCGGGAGCGTGCACGGTGTCAGATACCTCGTCTCTCTCCTCCTGCCTACGTGATGTGGGTGGGGTGCCAGCTTGATCCATGTCTCCTGCCTGGGCTAACTGTAGCTGACGGTGATGTGCGCGCGGCGCGCAACAGCGATGCGCATTTGGAGAGAATGAGTACTCGTGTGCAAAACGAGGCCCCTCATGGAGCGCGTGTTCTGCGTATCGGGATTCGGGAGGGGCCCACTTAAAGCTCTGGATTTGCTCAAATAAGATGTTTGAGCTCAACGAGGTTGTAGTTCTATTGTGGTATGAGCAGAGCGCGCTGGGAGTGCAGCTTGTAATGAGCACGCGCGATTTTATCAGTTGGGAGGCGTGGAGCAGCTGGAGAAACATATCAATGATGGAACGTACGGGAATCTTTGACGTAACACCGGTGCGCAGAGGTGCGGGTTTCAGTGATCAACAGGAAAGGGAGGGGGAGAGGGGGAAACAGCGAGCGAAACACGGAGGGACCAGACTGTTAGTAAAGTTTTGAGCAAAACTGCTGGAAAAGTGTGGGTGTTCAACCTCCTCATTAGAAAAAGTGTGGGTGTTAAAACACCCACATCCCCCACGGGTGCGATGCCCATGCCAGAGACGTCCGAGTCTGTTGATTCTTAGGTGGACATACTATGTCTTTGGTTGATTTTTTATGTTGTTACTAGGTGTGGGAATTTAATGCGTTAATTATGATTAATTAATTCGAAAAAATAACGTGTTAAAAAAAAGTAACGCATTTAACCCTTTAAGCCCGAGGGTCCCCCAATTGGGGGATGTTGAAGTTTAGCAGCAAAATGCATGCCCTAAATATCAATCTAGTCATGCTGCACCTCTTTTTTATGTGCTCCAAACACAAGTAAAATTACAATCAAATGAGTGATCAGAAATCCCTCTTCATGTGTTTTTGCCTTCATTTCTGTCTCTAATGATGCTAAATCAAATCAAATTGCACACACATTCTATCAACTTGAGTCGGAAATGGGTAGAATGCCTTCTCCAGGTCAGGGACGAGGTCCTGCCCCAAGTGGAGGAGTTTAAGTATGTCGGGGTCTTGTTCACGAGTGAGGGAAGGGTGGAGCGTGAGATCGATAGGCGGATTGGTGCTGCATCTGCAGTGATGCGGACGTTGTACCGGTCTGTCGTGGTGAAGAGAGAGCTGAGCTGAAAGGTGAAGCTCTCAATTTACCGGTCGATCTACGTTCCTGCCCTCACCTATGGTCACGAGCTTTGGGTAGTGACCGAAAGAATGAGATCGCGGATACAAGCGGCCGAAATGAGTTTTCTCCACAGGGTGTCTGGGCTCTCCCTTAGAGATAGGGTGAGAAGCTCGGTCATCCGGGAGGGGTTCAGAGTAGACCCGCTGCTCCTCCACATTGAGAGGAGCCAGTTGAGGTGGCTCGGGCATCTGATTAGGATGCCTCCTGGACGCCTCCCTGGTGAGGTTTTCTGGGCACGTCCAACCGGGAGGAGACCCAAATGGAAGACCCAGGACACGCTGGAGAGATTATGTCTCTCGGCTGGCCTGGGAACGCCTTGGGATTCCCCCGGAGGAGCTGGCCCAAGTGGCTGGGGAGAGGGAGGTCTGGGCTACCCTCCATAGGCTGCTGCCCCCGCGACCCGACTCCGGATAAGCGGCAGAAAATGGATGGATGGATGGATGGATGGATAGTCTGGCCACGAACCATTGACGGCTCATGGGGCGGGATCTACGGTTGTCTTTCAAAATGTCAGCACGCAATTGGATAGCGCTAGGACCAATCAGAGTAACGAACAACGTGACGTAATCACAGCGACGGAAAAGAGGGAGGCAGCAATGGCATCTATCATCAATGATTTCTGTCGTTTTTGTATAAAAACATGTGAATATCAGGTGTACTGGGACATTGCACTACTTTGTTTGATAAAAATAAGAAGCCGCTAAGTATAGCCGACAGACTTACGCACGTTGGAGTCTAAATAATCCAATGTTGATGACAAAGCCGTTTCAAACGAACGTGTTTCCTGCGTTGCCGCCATGTTGCTTGGGTTTGTGGTCACAGCGCTGACGTCATCGGCTACTCCCGCTCTGTGATTGGCCCAAAATATAGAGCGCTGTGATTGGCCCAACCAAAACTATAGCGAGCTGTGATTGGACAGCCACAGGCTGCGAGGGTGCCAATGAAGCGTGCCTAGACCAAACTCTGCAAAGCAAGAATTTGGTCTAGTTCACTAGGCTAGGAGAGTCTGGCAGGCCAGGCTAAATTACCTGTAAGTGTGTGAGAGCAGAGTAATGATCTTAGGGTTAGGGTAGCCATCAGTGGAACCATTCCTGATGGCCTGGACTTTGTGAGAGTGTGGTTCAGGGGCATCAGGCATCATTTCCTCACATGTATTGGTCACCATAACCCAACCATAATAACCAGTAAACACATCAGATGTTAATGTTCTCTTAGGAATCATGTTTTAACGAAAGCTTATGATGAAACAAAAGATCTTACCTCAAGGTTGGGAAAAACACTGTCCTGCTTGTTTCCAAAGACTCCTCCATACATGGTGAAGTCCTCGATGCTCATCTACAGTGAGACAAGACAAAGAAGACTGAGGACCAGAATGGGACGAAGCAGACTCAGGAGGTCCAGTCATGTCAGAGAACTCCATCTGAACACCATGCTGTCACATAAGAGCTTTTGTGGTGATGAGATGTCCACATGGATTCATCTAATCATCAGTGTGGGGTTGTCCATCTACAGAGCACTGAATATGAAATCCTAAGAAGGGTTTTACGATTCTACCAATTGTAGCATTGACTCAAAGCCCATTTGTGTTAAACCATATTTATCAGGTGGCTTGGTCGCCCCATGCTGGCTGTCCCTCCCAGGGTGTCGGGGTGGTCCCTAGAGGCCTGGGGTTGTCTCACTCTGGGCTGGCTGTATCAGTGGGGGTGACAGTGTGCTGGGCTGGGGGCTCTGGGCTTGGTGGCCTCTAATGGGTTCACTTTGGCTGCTGGGGCATGTGTGGCCCCAGACTCTGGTGTTAGTGGGACCTGGGCTGCTGGGGGCAGCCCCTCGCTCATCACATACACAACATTTAAAAACAAAAACATTCTATAAGACATAGATACACACACACACACACACACAAATATATTCTATAAGATACACACACACACATATTCTATAAGATATAGATACACACACACAAATACAGGTGATTCTCAAAAAATTAGCATATTATGATAAAGTTCATTATTTTCTGTAATGTACTGATAAACATTAGACTTTAATATATTTTAGATTCATTACACACAACTGAAGTAGTTCAAGCCGTTTAATTCAATTCAGTTTATTTATATAGCGCCAAATCACGACAAGTCGTCTCAAGGCACTTCACAAAGTAAACATTCCAATACAGTTCAGTTCATTAAGCCAATCAGTAAAAAGGTTTCCTATATAAGGAACCCAGCAGATTGCATCGAGACACTGACTGTGTGTTGATACAATCCTCATACTAAGCAAGCATGTAGCGACAGTGGGAAAAAGTTAGCTAAACTAGAAGTTTTGTCGGTGATGACGACTATGAAAATGATTGGATGAACAGATTTCCCAGCATGCTTTGCTTTTGTAAATTGTTGAAAATAAAATAAAATAAATGAATTATGATTCATTTTTACAGGCAGCAAATGTAACATTATCATTACTGAAACAAGAAATGCAAAACCTGAAGAAAATAAAAAGATGACATTCATAAACTAGCTTCAGTTTGATGGAGAGCTGCTGCACCATGACAGAGAGATGGAGTTGGCTGATGTAAATATCAGGCAGTTTCCACGTTCCGGTGCATCGAGACACTGACTGTGTGTTGATACAATCCTCATACTAAGCAAGCATGTAGTGACAGTGGGAAGGAAAACTCCCTTTTAACAGGAAGAAACCTCCAGAGGATCCTGGCTCAGTATGAGCAGCCATCCGCTACGACTCAATGGGGGTTGAGAAGACAGAGCAGGCACACACACACACACACACACACACACACACACACACACACACACACACACACACACCACACCCACACCATATAGATCAAGTAGTGTTTCTATGGCTACACTGTGATTTCTTAGTAGAAGTTCTATTTAGTAAGAGAAACTTTATTGTCTTTATCTGAGTGAATCTATAATTAATTCAATAGGTGAACTAATAGTAGCACATTCTATGTTAAAGAAAGTAAGATGTAGTATCAGGAGAGGGAGACTGTTAAGTGGTTGGCAGCAGTGTGCCAGCCGATGGCCCCCTCCATGAGGCCACCACAGCTCAGCAGAACGCCAGTGTAGCTTCTTCTGGGGAGAAAAACACTTAGAGAGAAAATAAAGTTAAAGATGCATTACTGAATTAGGAAAACAAAGTTAGCTTTTAACGTTTTTTTTCATGCCTCTTAACAACGTTCTAATGTAGTATAGCTATAAAAATATTGTGGAGATTAAAAAAAAAACGAAAAAAATTAATAAAGTGGTTCTCTCGCATTTGTCTAAAAACCTCAGCCAATCATTGCTTTCGTACCGAAAGCAACGATTGGACCACTAACTTGTCTATCTCGCCGAACCTCAGCATTTCCGCACTTCCCCGTGTCCTCCATTAACGCGCACGGGAGCATTTTTCAGCAGAACACACCGGAAGTGACACGCTGGGCCGGAAGTCAGCTACCGCGCTCAGTTATGGCAGAGAAGGGAAAACAGCCGGCTCGTACTACTTCTATTGTTGGAAAAACTACCAGAGTCTCAAAAAGAAAAACGCCATTTGAGCTAGCAGAAAACAAAAAACGTTTGGACACAGAAAGAGGACAAACCGGGGTGAATATTGACTCAGCGTTTCCAAGATGGCGACAACTATGGGAGACACACCTGAAAACAGATGCGATGGTTGCTATCTTTCTTTTGGACAGGTAATTCTTGCTTTATATTACAACATCCTAGCATCATAAAGGCATTGTTTGATTATTTTATTTTGGTTTTAAAGATTGAACGGGATCATAGCTTTGTTTTATCCTTGTGCATGACTTTATTTGCACCTTTCTTTGTTAGCAGTAATAGCACGTTATGCTAATGCTACGTAAACAGCTATCGTTACGGACTTTATTTATGGAAAAAATAAGCGGTGACATACGCATCGGGATCAGCTTAGTCATTTATGTAATTTCCCCGCTAATATCTTCCCTTTTTTTGTTGTTAGTTACAAAATGCATCATCTTCAACTCATTCATGGTGTGAGTAAACCCACTGCCCAGCTGTTTCTGCTACGATTGTGATCGGTAGGTGTAGATTTACTTCTAACATGTGTTGTAGAATATGTATGCTCTTATGTCCACCAGAGTCATTTGCATCAAGTTGCTGCATGAGAACATAAATGTCTGCAGCTTTTTCCAATTCTCCTGATCAAACTGTAATTTAAGTAAAACAGTGACTGCAAATCTTATTTGTGATAAGAAATAGTAAGTTATTTATTTTTGATAATATATTTTTATTTTATACCATTTATTTCATTATTTTTGTAAAACAAATAGTAACAAAATAAATACAACTTATAAATACCTGAATGAAAAGGAGCAGATTAAAAGAAAATCTTATACATAATCTGCCCCACTCACACCAGTAGTTACATCTGTAATAAATAAAATGTGTTTAACTAATAAATGTAACTGAAAGACAGCTGCGGACCATCACACTAATGATTTACTAACAGATACTTTATTTACTGTTCTTGTAACATCATCTATTCATGGCAGTTTAAAACAGGAAGAAACAAATGACAAATAAAAAAACCAAACAGATTAATGCTTATATTTTATCATATTGTTTTAAGTCTTATTAAACATTGTAATTGATGTAGCTTCTTTCATCTCTGACTCCAGATTGTTCCATAAACCGACTCCACACACAGAAACACATCGCTCCAACACTTTGGTCATGAATGTTGGTTTTATAATCATCTACATTTGAATTTTTGTAACTCAGCAAATAACGGCCTGGTTGGAGCTCTGGAACTACTTTCACTAATGACTCTCATTGCTCTTTTTTTTGTAAAATAAAAACTGGATCAGTGTATGTTTTATATGTACTTCCCCAGATTTCAATGCAATAAGACAGATATGGAACAATCATAGTATTGTATAATAGACACAATGCATTATTATTCAAATACTAATTTACTCTGTGTAGTACAGCAAATGCCTTTTCTTTTTTTCTTTTTATACCATTAATATGTGGCTTACAAGGAATTTTTTTCATCAATAATGAACCCCAAAAACTTACTTTTCCTCACTCTATCAATAGTAATGCCTTCTATAGCCAGTGAAATGTCAGTATTTACTCCTCTCTCTTTTGTACTGATCCAGTCATGGGCTTCCACACCTCCTGCTCACAGTCTTCATGACCTGTCCTCTGGCCAGTGGGTTGTTTGAGTGACTGAAGAACCCACAATCCTTCTCCTCCACCTTCTCCTGCTGCTCCAGCACATCTCCACATCTCCAGCACATCTCTCGCTTAACGATGCTCAGTTTGAGATGATGATGGCAGACGAGAAGCTTCTGTCTGAAGCGAACGAGCTGGAGCTTCGCCCGTTGGACATCAGTCATTACAAGGTGAACAGGGCGGTTTTTCTTTATCGTTTTTCTTGCTTTTCATTTGAATTTTTTATTTTAAGCCTCAGCTTTCATTTCTCTTCAGGTGGTTTCCCAGGTGAGGTCCAGCTGTGAAAGCCTCTCAGAAGAAAATTTAGCAAAGCTCGGTGTGGAGTTGTTCAACTGCCAGGCAGAGATCAAGGGGTGCTGGACTTTCATGTGTAAATTGTAACGTTTTATTCTGTTTAAACAGATGTTTCCTGACACAAAAACAGTGTTTATGAAGTTTTATACCATTTGATTCTCAGAGCATTAAGGAGTGCACATCTGACAGAACGCCTACCACATCGTAAGTAAACGAGCTCGCTCGCTTTGCTACACGACCCGTCAGCAGCTCTTTTTGAGCCGAGTAGAGCTCACATTAACATCCTCATCTCCACGGTGACCAGCCAGGTAGAGCTGAGTTCTCCTGAAGGATCTCCTTTGTGCTGTGAGCCTGCAGATCTGGGCTTATCCTCCCTGCTTGTGTTTTGTATTAAACAGAAGGGACAGCTGGAGCTGAAGGACCTGACTGCAGCTTCTCTGGACAAGCTGATGGAGGCCACGGGGTCCTGCAGGCCCAAGAGGGGAAACTGGAGCAGATGGAGACCTCAAATCCTGGAACGACTGGGTCATCGCTTCTGGACAGCAACTGGTGGCTCAACTCACCAACAGAAACTCCTATCACACAAGTGGGTCAGTACGGACTGGTTCGGGAAGCAAATTTGGTTTCACATCTGGGTCGTGTGTGCCTTTTTCATTCTGAGGTGACATTTGGCTCTTACACACTAGCACCAGATCGGTACGGCCGGGCCGAAAGATTTGGTTTCACATCAGGGGAGCCTGAGAATTTCCAGCGCCAAACCGGACGCGTTTTCAGCCCTCTTCCCAAGGCGGTCTGACTTGCGCAGAAACCGGGCCAACACACCCACTGCCGACTCATTGGTTGGCTCAAATTCACGCCTACCTTTAGGGGGAACCTCCGATTAGCGGCTAGATTCCGCCAGCGGGGGCTTCCCGCGTGCGCGCTTCATAATCACTCTGAATGCGTAAGAGTTAACAAGCCTCTGACTGAAGCTGTTTTATCTGTTTCCGTCTGCTGTGATGAGTGGAGCGCAGCGTGCACACACACACACTGACACAGTGTTGCCACACAGCCTTTGTTTCATAAGGAAGAGACCGCAGACTTCTCCGCGCTCCTTTGACCCACCCAGCCATTTCTCTGTTCCCGTCTGCTGTGAGGAGCGCAGCGCACACACACAGTGCTGCCACACAGCCTTGGTTTAATAAGGAAGACACTGCGCAGGCTTCTCTGCACTCCTTTGACCCGCCCACATGCTCGGAGATGCGCTACGACATCACTGATATATTCGCGCCAATTTTTCGTGCGCATTTCTGAGACCGCCTATCACGTCCGCATTCCAAAGGTTGTCCTGGGCGACGTGTGTAAACAACCAGGCGGGGCCGACCAATCGGAGCCGACCCGGTGCTAGTGTGTAAGCGCCATTTATTTCATCCTCAGCAGTCTGACTGGGATCAAGGTGACACTGAAATGCCCGCCTGCCGCCTCCGAGAATCAGCCAGCAGGGGCTGTCGAGTAAACATCTCTTGTCTGTAGAACCTCGAGATAACAATAAACAGATGAGAAACAAAAGTTGCCCACTAGATGGTGCTGTGGCAGCATAATTACTCCACAGACAGTAATATAATTATTTCTCTAGGTCATTGCAATTACTTTCTATTTATAGTTAAAAAAAACTGCAAACTGAGTACAGAGTACTTTTATTTATCAAGACTGAAAACAACTGAACAAGAAATAAAGTAAAAACTCAAATTTCCTGCAAACAAAGTATTTCAGATACAATCTCTTCTATTCTAGCTGGATATTACAAAGAGCTGCATCATGTGAATTTGGTTTTTATATTTGTCATCAACAGAAGTTAGATTTGAGTCATGAATGTCTTCATGCAGAATTAAAACTTTATTAGAACATTTTCTATTTGTGATAGTAATTTATTCTTTGTTGTAGAGAAACAAAAATACCAAGTTGATGTTTTCTTTGTCTTTCAGAAGAGAGACACGTCCACAGCACGGAGATGCTGATCAGCTGAAGTGATCCAGCCCAAAGTGGCGTCTCACTAAATGACCCTGTTGTTTTTAATAGAAGCATATGGGTCTTTTGAGAAATGTACAAAATGTTCATTTTAGGTTTTAAATAAAAATCCTTAATGCTACATTGATTGGAATTTTGTTTATCGTATGGATGTGTTTAACTTATGCGTTTTGAACAAAGAACCCAACAGTTGTGTTCTTTTTTTAATTATAATTTTACATTTGAATAACATAAATCAAACAACATGAGAAAGTAATAAAATACAGACTACTACGTTTACAAAAATATACACAGTGATCACATATGGACAAAGGCAATTTAGCAGTGGTAAATAAAATTAAATGAGTATCAGCAACAGTCTTTGGTTGTTTGTCTAATGTAGTTTGATTCTGCTACAGATGAAACATTTATTGTCCATGTGGGTCTGGGTAGCTGTCCCAAATCCTCCAGAAACACCAACTTGGTATTATAACCCTGTGACCATGTCTCAGTGCTCCATATTGCCAGACCACAAACTGACGGTATGCTGCATGTCTCAACTCCACCATGATGCATCTGATTCCTGAGCCGCCAACGGTGGAGCATGGTGATGTTACATCCATGATGAAAACAAGAGGCTTGGGTCACGTGTTATACAACGCTCCAGCAATCTGTGGGATGTTTCCAGGATTAGGGATCTGATTCATGCCTGTTGAAAGATAAAGAACATGAGTTGGTTGGTTAATTTTCTACATGCTTATGAAAAGTGGTAAAAACAACTTGAACATAATATTTTACTATACTAATGTAGAATGTCAAGAAAAATGTTGAACTAAGCAAATAACTTTTAGCAATTTTATCAATTAGCTTAAAAATGACTACAAAATGCAAAAAGAGTAATAACATTCCAACCAATACAATTATGTTTTGGTAGATGGATGCTTTGACTAATATTGATGTGAGACCACATTCAGTGATGTTGAAGTTTTATCCAACCTACGTAATACAATAAATTATTTTTCCCAAACAGTGAAATGGGTTCTGCACACCTGTACACAGGAAGAAAAAGATCTAAAATGAATATACCTTATATTCAGCAATCCTTTGCTGTAAATCCTCAACTGGATGTGCATCTTGGATTGAAAGACTTGATGTAGTTGCTCCCTCTGGACTGTTTGTGCTGAGATTAGCCATGGTTGTTCCAGTAACAGCAGCTCTAGGCTCCGTCCGGTACATATTCTCTATTGGACCCAGCAAGGCTCTTGTCATGGAAACTATGTGGAAAAATTAAAAAAAGACAAACCATTTCACTACAAAACAAGAGGCCCCAACAATATTTGAATGACAAACTCAAATAAGTTGTTCTGTCAGACAGCTATTAGCAGGATTAGCTTATCGTTTTTGCTATTACTAGCAGGCTACCATGCTATTTATTAGTCTTTGTAATGAAAATAAGCCCTAAATAAACATGTTAAAACATACTTCGCTACCATATGAATAAGATAAAATGAAAAATTTATGTTAGACGTTTATATTGTTTATCTTTCACTTACCGGTGATTCCGCCATATTGATTCACGAAAACTGCGGCTGGTGTTCTGCTCTCTCTTGTTCACTGTGGCAATGCGCGTTCCCATATCCGGAGGGGCGCGGCCTAGGGATTATAGCCGACGGGAGGGGTGAGAGCTCTGGGAAAGTGCTTGTGTAAGCTAGCTAGCTGGGCCTAGCTTGTTTGCATATTCGTTATAGCACCTTTAACAGCTGAAATAACAGGAAATAATGCAATTAGAGAGTGGTGGTAGAAGAGAGTAGCAGAGTGTGGAAAGTGGTCAGTATGTCCTCCAGCAGTCTAAGCCTATAGCAGCATAACTACAGAGATAACTCAGGATAACCTAGCCTTTTGGATGGAGGCATGTGGGAGGCAGGGCCAGGGAGAAAAGTCTTTAACGACTGTAGTCCCCGCTGTACACTCCACCTCCCTCTGCTCCCCTCTCGTCTAAACCTGGGCTAACATCAGAATTTAACCATAAGCCCTATCAAATAGAAAAGTTTTGAGCCTAGTCTTAAAAGTAGACAAGGTGTCTGCCTCATGGACTAAAGCTGGGAGCTGGTTCCACAGTAGAGGAGCCTGATAGCTAAAAGATCTGCCTCCCATCCTACTTTTAGATATTCTAGGAACCACCAGTAAACCTGCAGTCTGAGAGCCAAGTGCTCTGTTAAGCCTCTTTTATAAAACAATGCCGCCAATTTGCCGCAACGCCGATGCAGCATCAGGGAGCGTTAGGTCGTTTATTAGAGCTCAGACCATGGCGGTAATGTTGCGCAATCATGTCCGTTTTATAAAAGACTACGCGATGGCGGCAAAAAGGAGGTATGGGGCGGTCTCTGCACTGTCGCGCACTTCCGTGTATCTTGGACATAACTTGCTTTTTATTGCGATCGAAGCAGCGCTCCTTTAGTTTTTATTTTAAAAACCAGCTACAGGTGTGTGTGCACCACAGTCCCTGTGAGCTGTCAGATGATCTGAGCTGCAGCTCTAACGGAGAGAAGCTCCCGGAGCTGTGCATCGGTCCAGTTTATCATCTCAGCTGGTTCTGTTTACAAAAGTGAAACTTAAGCGCGTGTTTACTTTCATTTTCAACATAGTTCCCGGCCGGAGCGCAGCATTAATTCATCATGTGGTCATGACACCTCCTTCTGTTGCGCCAACACTTAATGTGCATTTATAAGACCGGCGAAGCCGCAATATTACCATCAAGCGTGGCGGCACGAATGCCGCAAAATTCCCGAAACGTGATGCCGCCATGGCGCGTTCATAAGAAACGCGTTGCGGTAATATTGCGCTGATTTGCCGGCATGGTGTGTCTTATAAAAAAAATTAGCATATCATGAAAAGGTTCTCTAAACAAGCTATTAACCTAATCATCTGAATCAACTAATTAACTCTAAACACCTGCAAACGATTCCTGAGACTTTTAAAAACTCCCAGCCTGGTTCATTACTCAAAACCGCAATCATGGGTAAGACTGCCGACCNNCCAGGATTGAACCCATGAGAAACACACTGTTGCACTTTTCGAACAATGCAGGGAGTAAATAAGCCGTGACGTCACACATATAGATGTAATCTACATAGATATGAAATTGCATCATTGCAATAGACTTTTATTTTGAAAATTACTGGACGTTTTACACTGAAACCTTGTGTGATTTCCTAGGTAGCCCTATGTTAACTGCGGAAATTGACGCATCCCAGAAGCAGCTCACGGCAAAAATCGAACCCAATCCTGCGACATGCTGCTTCTGGGACGCGCCTGAAAATTGCTGCGTCGCAGCTGGTTTGAATCACCCTCACAGATTATAAAGGATTCTATTTGAAGCAGTGATGTTCCGCTGCCGTTCCGCACCGCTGATGCTTCCAGTGTGAAGTAGGTGTGAGAGATTATTCATTCTCCATGTATAGGGTCATTTTAGCACCTACTGGCTCAAGCCAATTATGTAAAAACATGACAAAGTTTCTTAGTGTACCTTTAAGTAAAATGGCAGGAGTAGAAAATTATGGGTTTGCACACCCTGGTTAAAGATGCATTACTGAATTAGGAAAACAAAGTTAGCTTTTAACGTTTTTTTTCATGCCTCTTAACAACGTTCTAATGTAGTATAGCTATAAAAATATTGTGGAGATTAAAAAAAAAACGAAAAAAATTAATAAAGTGGTTCTCTCGCATTTGTCTAAAAACCTCAGCCAATCATTGCTTTCGTACCGAAACCAACGATTGGACCACTAACTTGTCTATCTCGCCGAACCTCAGCATTTCCGCACTTCCCCGTGTCCTCCATTAACGCGCACGGGAGCATTTTTCAGCAGAACACACCGGAAGTGACACGCTGGGCCGGAAGTCAGCTACCGCGCTCAGTTATGGCAGAGAAGGGAAAACAGTCGGCTGGTACTACTTCTATTGTTGGAAAAACTACCAGAGTCTCAGAAAGAAAAACGCCATTTGAGCTAGCAGAAAACAAAAAACGTTTGGACACAGAAAGAGGACAAACCGGGGTGAATATTGACTCAGCGTTTCCAAGATGGCGACAACTATGGGAGACACACGGCCTGAAAACAGATGGGATGGTTGCTATCTTTCTTTTGGACAGGTAATTCTTGCTTTATATTACAACATCCTAGCATCATAAAGGCATTGTTTGATTATTTTATTTTGGTTTTAAAGATTGAACGGGATCATAGCTTTGTTTTATCCTTGTGCATGACTTTATTTGCACCTTTCTTTGTTAGCAGTAATAGCACGTTATGCTAATGCTACGTAAACAGCTATCGTTACGGACTTTATTTATGGAAAAAATAAGCGGTGACATACGCATCGGGATCAGCTTAGTCATTTATGTAATTTCCCCGCTAATATCTTCCCTTTTTTTGTTGTTAGTTACAAAATGCATCATCTTCAACTCATTCATGGTGTGAGTAAACCCACTGCCCAGCTGTTTCTGCTACGATTGTGATCGGTAGGTGTAGATTTACTTCTAACATGTGTTGTAGAATATGTATGCTCTTATGTCCACCAGAGTCATTTGCATCAAGTTGCTGCATGAGAACATAAATGTCTGCAGCTTTTTCCAATTCTCCTGATCAAACTGTAATTTAAGTAAAACAGTGACTGCAAATCTTATTTGTGATAAGAAATAGTAAGTTATTTATTTTTGATAATATATTTTTATTTTATACCATTTATTTCATTATTTTTGTAAAACAAATAGTAACAAAATAAATACAACTTATAAATACCTGAATGAAAAGGAGCAGATTAAAAGAAAATCTTATACATAATCTGCCCCACTCACACCAGTAGTTACATCTGTAATAAATAAAATGTGTTTAACTAATAAATGTAACTGAAAGACAGCTGCGGACCATCACACTAATGATTTACTAACAGATACTTTATTTACTGTTCTTGTAACATCATCTATTCATGGCAGTTTAAAACAGGAAGAAACAAATGACAAATAAAAAAACCAAACAGATTAATGCTTATATTTTATCATATTGTTTTAAGTCTTATTAAACATTGTAATTGATGTAGCTTCTTTCATCTCTGACTCCAGATTGTTCCATAAACCGACTCCACACACAGAAACACATCGCTCCAACACTTTGGTCATGAATGTTGGTTTTATAATCATCTACATTTGAATTTTTGTAACTCAGCAAATAACGGCCTGGTTGGAGCTCTGGAACTACTTTCACTAATGACTCTCATTGCTCTTTTTTTTGTAAAATAAAAACTGGATCAGTGTATGTTTTATATGTACTTCCCCAGATTTCAATGCAATAAGACAGATATGGAACAATCATAGTATTGTATAATAGACACAATGCATTATTATTCAAATACTAATTTACTCTGTGTAGTACAGCAAATGCCTTTTCTTTTTTTCTTTTTATACCATTAATATGTGGCTTACAAGGAATTTTTTTCATCAATAATGAACCCCAAAAACTTACTTTTCCTCACTCTATCAATAGTAATGCCTTCTATAGCCAGTGAAATGTCAGTATTTACTCCTCTCTCTTTTGTACTGATCCAGTCATGGGCTTCCACACCTCCTGCTCACAGTCTTCATGACCTGTCCTCTGGCCAGTGGGTTGTTTGAGTGACTGAAGAACCCACAATCCTTCTCCTCCACCTTCTCCTGCTGCTCCAGCACATCTCCACATCTCCAGCACATCTCTCGCTTAACGATGCTCAGTTTGAGATGATGATGGCAGACGAGAAGCTTCTGTCTGAAGCGAACGAGCTGGAGCTTCGCCCGTTGGACATCAGTCATTACAAGGTGAACAGGGCGGTTTTTCTTTATCGTTTTTCTTGCTTTTCATTTGAATTTTTTATTTTAAGCCTCAGCTTTCATTTCTCTTCAGGTGGTTTCCCAGGTGAGGTCCAGCTGTGAAAGCCTCTCAGAAGAAAATTTAGCAAAGCTCGGTGTGGAGTTGTTCAACTGCCAGGCAGAGATCAAGGGGTGCTGGACTTTCATGTGTAAATTGTAACGTTTTATTCTGTTTAAACAGATGTTTCCTGACACAAAAACAGTGTTTATGAAGTTTTATACCATTTGATTCTCAGAGCATTAAGGAGTGCACATCTGACAGAACGCCTACCACATCGTAAGTAAACGAGCTCGCTCGCTTTGCTACACGACCCGTCAGCAGCTCTTTTTGAGCCGAGTAGAGCTCACATTAACATCCTCATCTCCACGGTGACCAGCCAGGTAGAGCTGAGTTCTCCTGAAGGATCTCCTTTGTGCTGTGAGCCTGCAGATCTGGGCTTATCCTCCCTGCTTGTGTTTTGTATTAAACAGAAGGGACAGCTGGAGCTGAAGGACCTGACTGCAGCTTCTCTGGACAAGCTGATGGAGGCCACGGGGTCCTGCAGGCCCAAGAGGGGAAACTGGAGCAGATGGAGACCTCAAATCCTGGAACGACTGGGTCATCGCTTCTGGACAGCAACTGGTGGCTCAACTCACCAACAGAAACTCCTATCACACAAGTGGGTCAGTACGGACTGGTTCGGGAAGCAAATTTGGTTTCACATCTGGGTCGTGTGTGCCTTTTTCATTCTGAGGTGACATTTGGCTCTTACACACTAGCACCAGATCGGTACGGCCGGGCCGAAAGATTTGGTTTCACATCAGGGGAGCCTGAGAATTTCCAGCGCCAAACCGGACGCGTTTTCAGCCCTCTTCCCAAGGCGGTCTGACTTGCGCAGAAACCGGGCCAACACACCCACTGCCGACTCATTGGTTGGCTCAAATTCACGCCTACCTTTAGGGGGAACCTCCGATTAGCGGCTAGATTCCGCCAGCGGGGGCTTCCCGCGTGCGCGCTTCATAATCACTCTGAATGCGTAAGAGTTAACAAGCCTCTGACTGAAGCTGTTTTATCTGTTTCCGTCTGCTGTGATGAGTGGAGCGCAGCGTGCACACACACACACTGACACAGTGTTGCCACACAGCCTTTGTTTCATAAGGAAGAGACCGCAGACTTCTCCGCGCTCCTTTGACCCACCCAGCCATTTCTCTGTTCCCGTCTGCTGTGAGGAGCGCAGCGCACACACACAGTGCTGCCACACAGCCTTGGTTTAATAAGGAAGACACTGCGCAGGCTTCTCTGCACTCCTTTGACCCGCCCACATGCTCGGAGATGCGCTACGACATCACTGATATATTCGCGCCAATTTTTCGTGCGCATTTCTGAGACCGCCTATCACGTCCGCATTCCAAAGGTTGTCCTGGGCGACGTGTGTAAACAACCAGGCGGGGCCGACTGAGGCCGACCGATCGGAGCCGACCCGGTGCTAGTGTGTAAGCGCCATTTATTTCATCCTCGGCAGTCTGACTGGGATCAAGGTGACACTGAAATGCCCGCCTGCCGCCTCCGAGAATCAGCCAGCAGGGGCTGTCGAGTAAACATCTCTTGTCTGTAGAACCTCGAGATAACAATAAACAGATGAGAAACAAAAGTTGCCCACTAGATGGTGCTGTGGCAGCATAATTACTCCACAGACAGTAATATAATTATTTCTCTAGGTCATTGCAATTACTTTCAATTTATAGTTAAAAAAAACTGCAAACTGAGTACAGAGTACTTTTATTTATCAAGACTGAAAACAACTGAACAAGAAATAAAGTAAAAACTCAAATTTCCTGCAAACAAAGTATTTCAGATACAATCTCTTCTATTCTAGCTGGATATTACAAAGAGCTGCATCATGTGAATTTGGTTTTTATATTTGTCATCAACAGAAGTTAGATTTGAGTCATGAATGTCTTCATGCAGAATTAAAACTTTATCAGAACATTTTCTATTTGTGATAGTAATTTATTCTTTGTTGTAGAGAAACAAAAATGCCAAATTGATGTTTTCTTTGTCTTTCAGGAGGGA
>SSNS01000402.1:37511-62564 GCA_006937985.1 Aphyosemion australe | reverse complement strand
TGTTTTTAATAGAAGCATATGGGTCTTTTGAGAAATGTACAAAATGTTCATTTTAGGTTTTAAATAAAAATCCTTAATGCTACATTGATTGGAATTTTGTTTATCGTATGGATGTGTTTAACTTATGCGTTTTGAACAAAGAACCCAACAGTTGTGTTCTTTTTTTAATTATAATTTTACATTTGAATAACATAAATCAAACAACATGAGAAAGTAATAAAATACAGACTACTACGTTTACAAAAATATACACAGTGATCACATATGGACAAAGGCAATTTAGCAGTGGTAAATAAAATTAAATGAGTATCAGCAACAGTCTTTGGTTGTTTGTCTAATGTAGTTTGATTCTGCTACAGATGAAACATTTATTGTCCATGTGGGTCTGGGTAGCTGTCCCAAATCCTCCAGAAACACCAACTTGGTATTATAACCCTGTGACCATGTCTCAGTGCTCCATATTGCCAGACCACAAACTGACGGTATGCTGCATGTCTCAACTCCACCATGATGCATCTGATTCCTGAGCCGCCAACGGTGGAGCATGGTGATGTTACATCCATGATGAAAACAAGAGGCTTGGGTCACGTGTTATACAACGCTCCAGCAATCTGTGGGATGTTTCCAGGATTAGGGATCTGATTCATGCCTGTTGAAAGATAAAGAACATGAGTTGGTTGGTTAATTTTCTACATGCTTATGAAAAGTGGTAAAAACAACTTGAACATAATATTTTACTATACTAATGTAGAATGTCAAGAAAAATGTTGAACTAAGCAAATAACTTTTAGCAATTTTATCAATTAGCTTAAAAATGACTACAAAATGCAAAAAGAGTAATAACATTCCAACCAATACAATTATGTTTTGGTAGATGGATGCTTTGACTAATATTGATGTGAGACCACATTCAGTGATGTTGAAGTTTTATCCAACCTACGTAATACAATAAATTATTTTTCCCAAACAGTGAAATGGGTTCTGCACACCTGTACACAGGAAGAAAAAGATCTAAAATGAATATACCTTATATTCAGCAATCCTTTGCTGTAAATCCTCAACTGGATGTGCATCTTGGATTGAAAGACTTGATGTAGTTGCTCCCTCTGGACTGTTTGTGCTGAGATTAGCCATGGTTGTTCCAGTAACAGCAGCTCTAGGCTCCGTCCGGTACATATTCTCTATTGGACCCAGCAAGGCTCTTGTCATGGAAACTATGTGGAAAAATTAAAAAAAGACAAACCATTTCACTACAAAACAAGAGGCCCCAACAATATTTGAATGACAAACTCAAATAAGTTGTTCTGTCAGACAGCTATTAGCAGGATTAGCTTATCGTTTTTGCTATTACTAGCAGGCTACCATGCTATTTATTAGTCTTTGTAATGAAAATAAGCCCTAAATAAACATGTTAAAACATACTTCGCTACCATATGAATAAGATAAAATGAAAAATTTATGTTAGACGTTTATATTGTTTATCTTTCACTTACCGGTGATTCCGCCATATTGATTCACGAAAACTGCGGCTGGTGTTCTGCTCTCTCTTGTTCACTGTGGCAATGCGCGTTCCCATATCCGGAGGGGCGCGGCCTAGGGATTATAGCCGACGGGAGGGGTGAGAGCTCTGGGAAAGTGCTTGTGTAAGCTAGCTAGCTGGGCCTAGCTTGTTTGCATATTCGTTATAGCACCTTTAACAGCTGAAATAACAGGAAATAATGCAATTAGAGAGTGGTGGTAGAAGAGAGTAGCAGAGTGTGGAAAGTGGTCAGTATGTCCTCCAGCAGTCTAAGCCTATAGCAGCATAACTACAGAGATAACTCAGGATAACCTAGCCTTTTGGATGGAGGCATGTGGGAGGCAGGGCCAGGGAGAAAAGTCTTTAACGACTGTAGTCCCCGCTGTACACTCCACCTCCCTCTGCTCCCCTCTCGTCTAAACCTGGGCTAACATCAGAATTTAACCATAAGCCCTATCAAATAGAAAAGTTTTGAGCCTAGTCTTAAAAGTAGACAAGGTGTCTGCCTCATGGACTAAAGCTGGGAGCTGGTTCCACAGTAGAGGAGCCTGATAGCTAAAAGATCTGCCTCCCATCCTACTTTTAGATATTCTAGGAACCACCAGTAAACCTGCAGTCTGAGAGCCAAGTGCTCTGTTAAGCCTCTTTTATAAAACAATGCCGCCAATTTGCCGCAACGCCGATGCAGCATCAGGGAGCGTTAGGTCGTTTATTAGAGCTCAGACCATGGCGGTAATGTTGCGCAATCATGTCCGTTTTATAAAAGACTACGCGATGGCGGCAAAAAGGAGGTATGGGGCGGTCTCTGCACTGTCGCGCACTTCCGTGTATCTTGGACATAACTTGCTTTTTATTGCGATCGAAGCAGCGCTCCTTTAGTTTTTATTTTAAAAACCAGCTACAGGTGTGTGTGCACCACAGTCCCTGTGAGCTGTCAGATGATCTGAGCTGCAGCTCTAACGGAGAGAAGCTCCCGGAGCTGTGCATCGGTCCAGTTTATCATCTCAGCTGGTTCTGTTTACAAAAGTGAAACTTAAGCGCGTGTTTACTTTCATTTTCAACATAGTTCCCGGCCGGAGCGCAGCATTAATTCATCATGTGGTCATGACACCTCCTTCTGTTGCGCCAACACTTAATGTGCATTTATAAGACCGGCGAAGCCGCAATATTACCATCAAGCGTGGCGGCACGAATGCCGCAAAATTCCCGAAACGTGATGCCGCCATGGCGCGTTCATAAGAAACGCGTTGCGGTAATATTGCGCTGATTTGCCGGCATGGTGTGTCTTATAAAAAAAATTAGCATATCATGAAAAGGTTCTCTAAACAAGCTATTAACCTAATCATCTGAATCAACTAATTAACTCTAAACACCTGCAAACGATTCCTGAGACTTTTAAAAACTCCCAGCCTGGTTCATTACTCAAAACCGCAATCATGGGTAAGACTGCCGACCTGACTGCTGTCCAGAAGGCCATCATTGACACCCTCAAGCAAGAGGGTAAGACACAGAAAGACATTTCTGAACGAATAGGCTGTTCCCAGAGTGCTGTATCAAGGCACCTCAGTGGGAAGTCTGTGGGAAGGAAAAAGTGTGGCAGAAAACGCTGTACAATGAGAAGAGGTGACCGGACCCTGAGGAAGTGTGTGGAGAAGGACCGATTCCAGACCTTGGGGGACCTGCAGAAGCAGTGGACTGAGTCCGGAGTGAAAACATCCAGAGCCACCGTGTACAGGCGTGTGCAGGAAATGGGCTACAGGTGCCGCATTCCCCAGGTCAAGCCACTTTTGAACCAGAAACAGCGGCAGAAGCGCCTGACCTGGGCTACAGTGAAGCAGCACTGGCCTGTTGCTCAGTGGTCCAAAGTACTTTTTTTGGATGAAAGCAAATTTTGCATGTCATTCGGAAATCAAGGTGCCAGAGTCTGGAGGAAGACTGGGCAGAGGGAAATGCCAAAATGCCTGAAGTCCAGTGTCAAGTACCCACAGTCAGTGATGGTCTGGGGTGCCATGTCAGCTGCTGGTGTTGGTCCACTGTGTTTTATCAAGGGCAGGGTCAATGCAGCTAGCTATCAGGAGATTTTGGAGCACTTCATGCTTCCATCTGCTGAAAAGCTTTATGGAGATGAAGATTTCATTTTTCAGCACGACCTGGCACCTGCTCACAGTGCCAAAACCACTGGTAAATGGTTTACTGATCATGGTATTACTGTGCTCAATTGGCCTGCCAACTCTCCTGACCTGAACCCCATAGAGAATCTGTGGGATATTGTGAAGAGAAAGTTGAGACGCAAGACCCAACACTCTGGATGAGCTTAAGGCTGCTATCGAAGCATCCTGGGCCTCCATAACACCTCAGCAGTGCCACAGGCTGATTGCCTCCATGCCATGCCGCATTGAAGCAGTCATTTCTGCTAAAGGATTCCCGACCAAGTATTGAGTGCATAACTGAACATAATTATTAGAAGGTTGACCTTTTTTGTATTAAAAACACTTGGTTGGTTGGAATATGCTAATTTTTTGAGATAGGAATTTTGGGTTTTCATGAGCTGTATGCCACAATCATCAATATTAAAACCAATAAACAGCTTGAACTACTTCAGTTGTGTGTAATGAATCTAAAATATATGAAAGTCTAATGTTTATCAGTACATTACAGAAAATAATTAACTTTATCACAATATGCAAATATTTTGAGAAGGACCTGTATATTCTATAAAATATAGATACACACATACACACACAAATATATTCTATAAGATATAGATACACACATACACAAATATATTCTATAAGATATAGATACACACATACACAAATATATTCTATAAAATATAGATACACACACATGAACATATTCTATAAGATATAGATACACACACATGAACATATTCTATAAGATAAAGATACACACACACAAATATAATCTCTTATAGATACACACACACACACACACAAACATATTCTTTTTTTTTTTCCCCCATGTCCTGTCTGGCTGTATAGCAATCAGAATTGATGTCTGAGTGCCGAAAACAAGCCTTACAGTTTTATTCTCACAGGTGGATCGTTATAGATTCAGCTATAACACCCCGCCTGATATTAGAACTTTATTAGAAATGTTTTCGGTTGGTTAAAATTTCAACGGACACGGAAATGAAAGGGGGGAAAGAGAAGGAGGGGGGGAGTTCACAAAAATAAACAATAAAGGATACAAAAGAATCCACTTCTAGAGCTGCAGAAAGAGAAAAAGAGAAAACAAAAGGGGACACAAAAATACAACAGAACCAAAACATCACTGCACCAACAACATGAGGATGTATAACAGTAGCAATTTTTGCTGAAAAGCACACGGTAATAAATCCTAGTGCATATAGTGCCAACCACAGCCTTAGGTTATGTGTTAAAAACACCCATGCCCATACTTGTGAGAGCACCATGTGAGCACCTGTGTTGAGTACATGTGTTTGTGTATGAAAGGTTAGTGAGTGTGAGAGGCCACAGACCTGCCCCCAAAGACCCAAGGAGGATGGAGGAGATCCAAGCCCTGAGATCCCAAGGTCTCCCCAGAGCGCGGGGACCCCAGAGAGACCGCCACCGGAGCAGCCCCAACCCCCCTCCCGATGGGCGCAGAGGCTCTCCCGGGGGGGGGGGGCAACCAGCAGCTGTGCCAGAGGCCCAGGAGATGACGACGGCAAGCCCCCAGCCTGAAGCCCCCCACCCGAAGGTAGACTGAGCTTGGAACTCAGCAGCCCGCGATCCAAGGGCGCCCAACCCCGCCAGAGATCTGCCAGACCCCAGGGTTCAGGCCCCTCCAAGTAGCCACCAGGAGCTAGCTGACAGCAGCAGGAATTGAGGTATGGGGAGGGTAGGTCAAGATGTTATAGCATCACAAGATCTCCCAGGAGAGGGGAGGAGTCCAAAACTCTACCTGACACATAAGCAGTCACACACAAACACAGTCACACACTCCCACCCTCTTACTCACTCAAAAACACATTCTACCTAGACACAAGAATGCACGTAATACACCCACTCACACTCCCCATACACACCCTACACACTCTGGTCTGATACAGCTGTACACTGGGCACAACCACTACTGGACTCAGAGATGGTCCTGTTCTAACTGGGGTGATGATGAACCGGCAACCCCGCCCAGCACAGAGCAAAGTGACCCACCACCGCAGACTCCGACCAGACAGCCAGCTCCCACTCCTAGTCTCCACCCCCGGGCACAAACCGAGAACAGTAGTGTGGGAAGACCCCTAGTCTCCCTCCACCTGCTCTAATGTGGTGTTGATGCGTGTTGTTAGAGTGCATTTTGCAGTTGGGGGGGAATGGGGCAGCGCATACATCATCCGGCCTACACCATCTGGTGTCAGCACACAATCCCAATTCCCCCCCCAGAACCGTCGGTGTCTAGGAGAAGCTAAAAATGGGAAGTGGGCACCGGCACCCGAGGAGAGGCTGAGTGATCCCCCTCTACAGGTGCCGTTGAGTGTGTGCCCCCCTCCAAGGCCCTAAGTCTGAATCTGCATGAAATGTCGTTGATGGAAGTGTTTAATATGCAAATTAAAATTGGGGCGCCGGCCGCCACGGGACTGCAGAGATGGGAATCACACACACACACACACACACACACACACACACACACGAACATATTCTATAAGATATAGATACACACACACACGAACATATTCTATAAGATAAAGATACACACACACACAAATTTATTCTATAAGATATAAATACACACATATGAACATATTCTCTAACAGGGATTCCCAAAGTGTGGTGCACGAGCTGCCGCTAGGGGGTTCGCAAGGTAAAAAGCGTAATGGCGGTGATTACACACAAAAATAAATAAATAAAAAAATACACATAAAACAACGCCACCAATTGGCTGCAAAGCCGAGGCGGCATCTGGGAGCCTAAGGTCATTTATAAGCACTCAGACCGTGGCGGTAATGTTGCGCAATCATGTTTGTTGTATGGGGGCATTCTCTGCACTGTCGCGGACTTCCATTTATCTTGGACATAACTTGCTTTTTATTGCGATCGAAACCGCGCTCGTTAAGTTTTTATTTTCAGGAGCAGGTGTGTGTCATCCACCATCTCTGTGAGCTGTCAGATGATCTGAGCTGCAGATCTAACGGAGAGAAGCTCCTGCACCGCATTGCTCCAGTTTATCATTTCAAACTTATGCCCGTGTTTACTTTCATTTTCAATATAGTTCCTGTCCGGAGCTCGGCATTAATTCATCACGTGATCATGACACCGGCACGTGTGTCTTATAAAAAGGGCACAGTGTTTTTTCCCCACACAATGCAGATGTGTATATTAGGGTTGGGCATACTGTGCAATCATGGAAAATATGCAGCTGCGGATGCGTTCTAAAGTATGACTTTACCGGCATTATACCTGCTGATCACCTGTCTGTCGCTCCTACTGCAGCCCGCAGAGACCCTGAGTGCAGCAGCGCGTCTCCCGCGGCCGCTTGCCCTCTCACTGTGCAGACGTGCAGCGGCAACAATCAAACCCGTGTGCCGAACTAAATTAACTTGTTTAAAAGTGAATTGAAACTGCATCCTGCAATGAAAAATACCGCGCGGAGGAAGCTCATTAAAACGCGTCATCACCGTGGATTTAATACGAGTTTTGAAGAACAAACTCCAGGCAGAGTGAGGTGAGTTTTATGGCTCACTGCAGAAATAAAAACACACGGCGAATCAATCAAACGCAGCTGATCTACACTTCCACCCAATAGGAGCCGATGCTAATAAATAAATATAATAATAATAATAATAATAAATCTCAACACGCAAAGTTGTGAGATTATTTTTTTCTTTTCTGCACTATTTAGTCTGTTGAGAGTTTTAATTATTAAAATCTGTTATATGGTCACTGACAGCAGCAACATTTAAGTTTCACTATAATCAGTCTTCCTGGACATGATCATCCTGAGAGTTTTAGCTGAAAACAGCTGCTGGACGTTTCTGGTTATCTTGAAGACATTTAGCCTCTCATCCTAGAGGCTCCTTCAGCTCCCAGACTTTGTAGGAGGCTGTGAGTTGTGGTCAGAAACAAACACACTGATTGTGCTGCAAGTCATTTTTTTTTCTTTCTTTCTTGAAAACATGTTTTTGGGCGATGGGGGTGCGTCAACACGGTCGGGACATAGAAGGGGGTGCGCGGCTAAATAAGTTTGGGAACCGCTGGTCTATAAGATAAAGATACACACACACACACACACACAAATATATTCTATAAGATATAGATACACACACGTACGAATATATTCTATAAGATAAAGATACACACACACACACAAATATATTCTATAAGATATAGATACACACACGCACACTCATGAACATATTCTATAAGATATAGATACACACACACGAATATATTCTGTAAGATAAAGATACACACACACATGAACATATTCTATTAGATATAGATACACACACACACGAATATATTCTATAAGATAAAGATACACACACACACTCATGAACATATTCTATAAGATATAGATACACACACACACACACTCATGAACATATTCTATAAGATAGAGATACACAAACATATTCTATAAGCTATAGATACATACACAAACATATTCTATAAGATATAGATGCACACACACACACACACACACACACACACACACACACAGAGTGAGAGGTTCATACTACTATAAAGTATGGACAATACCATTTTAACAGTTCCTATTTCATTTATTCTTGTAGATTTTTTGTTCTCTTTCTTTTTTATGACCTCACCGTTTGTCCTGTTTGTCTGTTGTCTATTTGTTGTGTACTGTTGTTCCTCCATTCCCCCTCCCTCTCTTTCCCCATTTGCGTTGTATGTCTCTTTTCTCCCTGCCTGTCCACTCTGGTGCATAAGTGAATGTGGTCTAACATGCCACAAACATAATAAAGGCTATTATGCAACAAGAGGAGTACCCTACATCCCTCTTGCTGTAGAGTAAAACTGCTCTGGCATGTTATGGCACCCACATCAACCATTCTGTCTGCTACAACTGCAGGACAGGACAGGTTAAAAAAAAACCATATTTATCAGATTTCCCCTAATCTGCTGTCCCACTGATCAGAGGCAGGAAAAAGCATAGGTGTCATTTTAACCGGGGACGCCGGGGACATGTCCCCGGCTAAATTTGTGATTGGCAGTTGTGTCCCCCCCACTTCCAGGCCAGCCCTGCCTAGCTGTTGGAGGCCAAATATATATCATTGATAATAGTTTGACCAGAGGCGCTTTGAATCTATATTGTTTTAAACAATACAGATTAAAACGCAGGGTTTCTGCCGCACCGGAACGTGGAAACTGCCTGATATTTACATCAGCCAACTCCATCTCTCTGTCATGGTGCAGCAGCTCTCCATCAAACTGAAGCTAGTTTATGAATGTCATCTTCTTATTTTCTTCAGGTTTTGCATTTCTCGTTTCAGTAATGATAATGTTACATTTGCTGCCAGTAAAAATGAATCATAATTCATTTTTTTTATTTTATTTTCAACAATTTACAAAAGCAAAGCATGCTGGGAAATCTGTTCATCCAATCATTTTCATAGTCGTCATCACCGACAAAACTTTTAGTTTAGCTAACTTTTTCCCACTGTCGCTACATGCTTGCTTAGTATGAGGATTGTATCAACACACAGTCAGTGTCTCGATGCAATCTGCTGGGTTCCTTATATAGGAAACTTTTTTACTGATTGGCTTAATGAACTGAACTGTATTGGAATGTTTACTTTGTGAAGTGCCTTGAGACAACTCTTGTTGGGATTTGGCGCTATATAAATAAACTGAATTGAATTGAATTGAAAGCTAATGAGCCTTTAGTTCAGCGCTAATGTTCGGAGTACTAGCAAGAGAAGAAACGGCACAGGTGGCCATACACAAGGTTGACCATCTGCGCGTCAGATGTATCCGAAAATGTCCCTGTGAGAACAGAACGGGGAGATTGGATTTCCCCTCCATCGCTTGCTGCGTAGAAGAAATGCAGAACCGACATAACCGTGAGTACAGCCTCCTGCGCGTGTGTGTGCGTGTGTGTGTGTGTGCGTGCGAGCGAGCGAGCGCACAGACTCTCTACTGACATCAAGTCCCGCTGTGCCGTTTACCCAATCTGGGCCGGTCCGGACCGCACCCCCCCAACTCCCCAATCTGACAGCCAGTGGGACGGCAAAACTTCTGCTGCATTCTCCATGCGTTTCTCTGTGATGTCTCAGCAATGACGACAATCTTTGAAAGTTCAGTTGAACAAATGAGACATTTAACCTGCAGAAAATAGTATGAATGATAATTCTGATGGATCAAGCAGAGGAACAAGATGAAACAGGGAAATAAAAACAAATAATTTGCCTATAAGAACAAAATGGTCCCTCACAGACCACCTTCCTTTTTCTTTCTGACTCCATGATGTAACAGTAGAATAATTTGCTTCAAAAGATGTACTTTTGGCAGAAACTCATCCCAAGTGATAGATGGAGACTCTCCTCCATTTAAACACGGTTCGGTGCTTCACTGAGTGAAACAGCAGCTGTATTGGTCACGTGACTACTTCCTAAACGATGCGCGCACCGACACGGGGTCTCGCTCTAAGCGCAGACGCATCGGTGTTGCTCGTCTCATCACTAATGAACATATGATTTTTAACAACTGTTAATAAACTACGGTGCATATTGGAGTAAAACATTTAAACTGATAAATAGTTAAATACGCTAGCCTATTTAATGATTGTCCCCACCAATCTATAAACCCCATTCAAGAGTAACATTATTGTCCCCAGCAATTCTAAAATCAAACTGATGCCCTTGGGAAAAAGACACCAACAAGTCTTCTGACAAAAGGGAACAAGAACAGCAGCCATCCGAGAAGACACCATGTCTTACTTGTGGGGAAATTTAATTTGTATCTTCTATTAAATTCCAGACAAGACAGGAAATTTTATTTATGAATGTTATATCTGTGTTTCACACCTTATCCTGAAGGAAAAGCACAACATTGCGTGGGCCAATGTCCAGAGCCTTCTCCAGGTAAAAGGACAGCTGCTGCTGTCCTACGATATGTCCTGCTACAGGAGGAGACTGATGTGGAACGGAGACCCTACAATAAGAAGAGAGCAAATTAAAAGTTTACAAAGCCATAATCTAGAATAACAGCTCAACATCCCTGAGATTTCCTCCTACCATGGTAGGTACACCAGGTACGTCTGATCTGAGAAATTTATGATTGAAACATTCACCTCAGCTCTCTTCAGCTCTTATATGATAAATGTGTTCATTCGTTCATCCAGGGCAAATTAAAGCTTAAGGTGTTGATTAATGTAGTCATTAAACCTGACATGCATGTTTTTGGACTGCGGGAGGAAAACCACACATGCATGAGGACAACATGCTAACTCCACACATGCATGAGGAGAAACATGCTAACTCCACACATGCATGAGGACAACATGCTAACTCCACACATGCATGAGGAGAAACATGCCAACTCCACACATGCATGAGGAGAAACATGCTAACTCCACACATGCATGAGAACATGCTAACTTCACACATGCATGAGAACATGCTAACTTCACACATGCATGAGAACATGCCAACTCCACACATGCATGAGAACATGCTAACTTCACACATGCATGAGAACATGCTAACTTCACACATGCATGAGAACATGCTAACTTCACACATGCATGAGAACATGCTAACTCCACACATGCATGAGAACATGCTAATTCCACACACGCATGAGAACATGCTAACTCCACACATGCATGAGAACATGCTAACTCAACACATGAGGATAACATGCTAACTCCACACGTGCATGAGAACATGCTAACTCCACACACACATGAGGATAACATGCTAATTCCACACACGCATGAGGAGAACATGCTAACTCCACACATGCATGAGAACATGCTAACTCAACACATGAGGATAACATGCTAACTCCACACGTGCATGAGAACATGCTAACTCCACACACACATGAGGATAACATGCTAATTCCACACACGCATGAGGAGAACATGCTAACTCCACACATGCATGAGAACATGCTAACTCAACACATGAGGATAACATGCTAACTCCACACGTGCATGAGAACATGCTAACTCCACACACACATGAGGATAACATGCTAATTCCACACACGCATGAGGAGAACATGCTAACTCCACACATGCATGAGAACATGCTAACTCAACACATGAGGATAACATGCTAACTCCACACGTGCATGAGAACATGCTAACTCCACACACACATGAGAACATGCTAACTCCACACATGTATAAGAACATGCCAACTCCACACATGCATGAGAACATGCTAACTCCACACACGAGGAGAACATGCCAACTTCACACACGCATGAGAACATGCTAACTCCACACATGCATGAGAACATGCTAACTCAACACATGCATGAGAACATGCTAACTCAACACATGCAGGAGAACATGCTAACTCCACACACACATGAGGATAACATGCTAACTCCACACATGCATGGGGAGAAACATGCTAATCATGTGAGGAGACAGGAACCACTCCTGATGTGTGAGTAATGATGAAGCTTCCGATGACCACCAGAACCAATCACCTTTCAGCTTGACCACGTCTGTCTCTAGCAATTTGCTTTATGGGTAAATATAACAGCACAACCATGGATGTAAGCATGGATAAACAAAGAAAAACCTAAGTTTTCATCTGGTTCTGGTTCTTTTTGAGAACTTTTCTTATGATGGATCCTATCAATGTAGCAGATCCACCCAGAGCAGAACAGAAACTGGCCAATCTCTCCTCAGAGCAGGTGCATGTATCCTTGTGTCATGCTGTGATATCATTAAAGGTGTATTCTACAAAAATCTGACATGAGATTTCCAGTAAATGAGAGAAGTGACCTAGAGCAGTGGAACCCTGGAGGGTTCAGCTGTGATATTCCTTCCTTTGTTGTTGGAAGCAATCACGTAGAAACAAAACATCTGGATCCTTTTAAGACCACACATCCAGTAAAACACATCCAAAACAAAGCACCATTAGAACCAGAACCATGTCTCTCTGTAATCATGGTGAACGACTCATCGACTTCATCAAAACATGGGTTGTTTCTCAATACTTAAGTACGCTAGTAAGTTCTTGTGTACTTGTCGTATTCTTGGCAAGTGCGTCAGAAAGTCCATTCTACTGAGTATGGAAGGACAAAGATGGCACTTGGAACAGAACCAAACTTCGTTACGTCATGGCAACAAGTGCTGCTTTATGCTACGGTTAGAAACAAACAACCTGAAATAAAGATAAAAGTCTAGTTTGTCCCTTAAATAACAAAATAACAATTACTGCATATATTTGTATAATACTTGGTCCACTTATCAAAATTGATAATAAAAAGATGGAGGTAGCAATGGTGTCTACCATCAATGATTTCTGTCGTTTTTGTATGAAAAACATGTGAATATCAGGTGTACTGGGACATTGCACTACTTAGTTTGATAAAAATAAGAAGCCGCTAAGTATAGCCGACAGACATACGCACGTTGGAGTCTAAATAATCCAATGTTGATGACAAAGCCATTTCAAATGAATGTGGTTCCTGCGTTGCCGCCATGTTTGTGTTCGCGGTCGCAGCTCTGATGCCATCGGCTACTCCCGCTCTGTGATTGACAATATAGAGCGCTGTGATTGGCCCAACCAATACTATAGCGAGCTGTGATTGGACAGCCACAGCAGTGGATCAGGCTGCGAGGGTTCCAATGAAGCATGCCTAGACCAAACTCTGCAAGGCAAGAATTTGGTCTAGTTCACTAGGCTAGGTTAGTGCTAGTGTTGTCAAAAGAACCAGTACTTCGGTACCAACCCGGTACTACAAAAATGTAAAAGTCACGGTACCAAGATTTCGTAGGTACCGGTAGTACCGAGGACCCGTCTAAACCCGGATCATTTACCGCGCATTTACTGGGCGCGTGCAGTCGCTTCTAAAGCAACGCCGCAGAACGCAGAGTGACGGCGAGCGGAGGACCAGCTGATGTGGTAAATAAAGTTCATTCACGGAGATCCCCCCGCCCCGCTGCAGGCAGCTCTAACGGAGAAAAGCTCCCGGCGCTCATCGCTCCAGTTTATCATCTCAGCCGAGTCTGTTTACAAAACGAAACTTATGCCCGTGTTTACTTTCATTTTCAACATAGTTCACGGCCGGAGCTCGGCATTAATTCATCATGTGATCATGACACCACCCGTAGTTGTGCCACGGCTTAATGTGCATTTATAAGACACACGGTTGAGGTAATATTATGCTGATTTGCCAGCATGGTGTGTCTTATCTAAAAGGGTCTTGGATAGTCTGGGAGGCGGACCTCCGCCCAGCCGCGGGCGGGGGGAGCACTCATGCTTGGCTGTTGCTGGTTAAGCCTAATTCGTTTCAGCTCCCCGAGGCAGAGACACGCACGCATTGACGGAACCGTTTTGCTTTCGAACTTCTCCATCACCTGGAGAGTGCTGCAAAGCAGTTCCCCGCCAGGACAACAGAGGGCGTAGCGCTTTTCTGGGGTATCCTGTCATGTATCCGGTCCAAAATAGTGCATTTACAGTTTATATTTGCAGTTTATATTGTGCTTTATTGCATTTAAGAGACTTTTTAACACGGACAAACTTGTCCCTCATTCTCCTCCACCTCTTCATGCGCTTGTCACCTCTAAACCTCTTATTTATACAGTCTTTGCTCTAAACCCACGTTTCCCATCATTTCCGTCCACAAATAAAACGCTTGCTGCGTATCTTCATACTCCTCCAGTCACGGGTGAATAAACGTTCATATTTTCGGAGTTGTACCGCGAGGTATTCTTCAAGTTGCTCCGTGTTTGCCGCTAGATACCGTCGGCTCTCTTTTTATTTTTTGAGGCGGCGATGGCGGAGCTGGTGACATATTTAAAGAAGCGGCGTTCTGACCAATCACAAGCTTGCGCTCTCTGTCTCGTTGGACGGATGTTTAGAAAAGAGAGCTCGACTCCATCCGACCTTGCAGGCCTGCTGCGGCGCTCTTGCAACGACGGATCTTGGCGGTCCGTCCATCGGTACTGACAAAAACGGAGAAGTATAAATTAGGCTTTAGCTTCATCATCTTGTTGGAGGTGTGGGATAGTAATGGTTGCTATGATGTGTGATTGGACAATAGCCGTTTTGGGGGCGGGGCCGGCGAAAGGCTAATTAACATCAGATTGTGTAATTTTAGATTAGGTTCTGGTTCCATAGAACCCCCTGGCCCCGGCGGACCTGATAACAGAAGCTTATGGCAAGCCGTTTAAACATTTATTAACAATCTGACCTCTCATTAATTCCAATTTTATATAGCAATAATATAATTGATCCTAGTACTAATTGTATTCTTACTAGTCAAAATTGCAAATGAAGAGATCAACTAGCCTAGTGAACTAGACCAATTCTTGCTTTGCAGAGTTTAGTCTAGGCACGCTTCATTGGAACCCTCGCAGCCCAAACCACTGCTGTGTCTATCCAATCACACTCGCAATATTTTTGGTTGGGCCAATCACAGCGCTCTATATCATGGGCCAATCACAGAGCGGGAGTAACTGATGACGTCAGCGCTGCGGCCGCGAACCCAAGCAACATGGCGGCAACTTGGAAAACACGTTCGTTTGAAACGGCTTTGTCATCAACATTGGATTATTTAGACTCCAACGTGCGTAAGTCTGTCTGATATACTTAGCGGCTTCTTATTTTTATCAAACAAAGTAGTGCAATGTCCCAGTACACCTGGTATTCGCGTGTTTTTCATACAAAAACGACAGAAATCATTGATGTTAGACGCTATTAAAGCCTCCCGCTTTTCCGTCGCCGTGATTACGTCATGTTGTTCGTCACTCTGATTGGTCCTAGCACTATCCAATTGCGTGCTGACATTTTGAAAGACAACCATAGATCCCGCCTCACGACTGAGAGCCGTCAATGGTTCGTGGCCAGACTATATATTCACATATATAGGATGGCTTGCCAGGCTAGAGATCAACAGCTATTTGTTACTAATAGAAATTATAATTAGGGATATCCATAATAACAACTGCACTAGTAGGAATTAAGTTTGAGATATCTCAAAATCCTTAAGAAATTAAGGTGGCTGTATTAACATTTATTAAGCAGACTGGATATGTGTTCCAGATATCTATAATTCTATTGTTCACAGTAGAAATTAACATTCCAGATATCCATGATAACATTCCTACTATCCACAATGAACATTTCAGATATCTGAAATGTCCATTCTTACCAGGAAGAATGTAATTGTGGATAGGAGGCGCTATAAACCCAATACACATGAATGGGAAATGTGATGTCATTTGACCTAGGAAGAATTACTTTTCAGATATCTGAAATGTTCATTCTTACTAGGAAAAATTGAATTATGGATGTCTGGAGTACATATCCAATCCACTTATTAAATGTTAAAATGGCACCTAAACCTTTATTGTTTATTTCCTCCTAGTACAATTGTTATTGATATCTTACAATGTTACTAGTAAAATACCATTCTGACTAGTAAAGATGGCATTCTTACTAGCAAGAATTTCATTTTCACCATCAAGAATGCTATTTTGACTAGATATATAAAATATAATTCCAGATAGTATGTGAGCATATTTCATGTTAAAATGGCCACCCAATAACATCTCACCAGATATCCTGAAAATCTTTTTAGATATCTGAAAATACATTGTTGCTAGTCATAAATGTAATTACTGATATCACAAAGTGTTTTTAACTAGTTCAAATATAAATTATGGATATCCAAAATACAATTGTTACTAGTAGGGCTGGGCGATATGACGAAATGTTTCGTCTGTACGATAGAAAACGTCTATCGTTTAATATGAAGCTTTATCGTTTACACCACGATTCGGCGTTTTACGGCAGTATTTTACGTCATGATGCCTTACGACATATCCATGCATGCTCGGCACGCCACGCTAGCCATGCATGAACAAACATGGAGGAGGACGGTAGCGGACGCGGTTCAAACCAGGGTAATTTTCAACAGGATGACCTGCCAACCCAAACGGAGGAGCTTGTACCTAAAAGAGGGGAAACTTCTGTTGTATGGATGTGGTTTGGGTGTAGGAAGGCTGACGCGGACCAGAAAGCAGTTGTTTGTAAAGTTTGCCGGTTCCCGGTGCCAACAACAGACTTCAACACTACAAATTTATTTTATCAGCTGCACAAGAACCACGAAAAAGAATACAGAGAGAATCAACAAGCAAAAGCCATAAAAGCAGCGTCGAGTGGTAACGTAAGCGCTCATAACAAACTCCAGACACAGATGCTGCAACAGGCGTTTAGCCGTGGCACACCATATAACCACAGCTCCCGCATATGGAAGGAGATCACTACTGCAGTTGCCAAGCACATCTGCCAAGATATGGTTCCAATCTACACGGTCGAGAAACGTGGGTTTGGTGAGTTGGTGCAAACACTTGCAATTTTATATTAACTATGAATTTAATTAAAAGAAACAATGCTATATCGTTATGTATATCGTTATCAGGATATAAAATGAGCTATATCAGGATATGAAATTTTTGCCATATCGCTCAGCCCTAGTTACTAGTATAAATGTAGGTTTGGATATCCAAAATAAATTTACAGACAGCAGGTATAGAGTTTTAATTTTACCTATCTGAAATAAGAGTTTTTACTAGTAATGACTGAATTAGAGTTATCTAAAATGAGTGTTTCTCCTAGGAAGAATTCAGTTTCTCCTATCCACAACGTTCATTCTTACTAGGAAGAATGTAATTGTGGATAGGAGGCACTATAAGCCCAATACACATGAATGGGAAAGGTGACGTCATTTGACCTAGGAACAATTACATTTCAGATATATGAAATGTTCATTGTGGATAGTAGGAATGTTATTATGGATATCTGGAATGTTAATTTCTACTAGGAACAATAGAATTATATATATGTGGAATACATATCCAGTCTGCTTAATAAATGTTAAAACGGCTTGCCACAGTCGCTAGCCACCATCCCTGGACTCTGAGCCGCTCCTCGGCTCCCTCTTCGAGGAGACCCAGCCCGGCTCTCCCGCAGAACTCACCCTTCGCTGGTCCACATCAGTAGCGGCACCTGCTCGTCACACTGCCCAGTGTTCATAAGGCGGAGCAGGCCGAGAACCACCGCCACAACCGCGGAGATGCTGGGTAGCGGACCTGTCTCTGCCGGCGCCATCTTTCCTGTCTCCGACTGTAGCAGGTGACGTTCATCACGCAGAGGAATGTCACGTGACTACATATATGTAAATTACCATGTTTGAGTCTGAAAAAAATAAAGGTTCATATAAAACGCGTTAAACGTGTTTGTGTCCAGTCTGAGCGGATGATAGGACTCATGACGGGGGGCAGATGCTGTCATTCATGAGGAAAACAATCTTCAGTAGCGCCCCCTGCTGCTCTAATGCTAACGTGCTGCTTTCTGCTTGATATGAGTGACGGGCGACGGGAGAAGGGTATGGTATCGCTGCAGACCCGGAGACGCCAGTTTGAGGCCGACGCCACTTTCAGGCTTCTACTGTTTTTGAGACAGCGCTGTATGGGGAGAAAAAAGTCTCAATAGATTTGTGTGTGCGTATCTAGATTTGTGTGTGTATCTAGATTTGTGTGTGCGTATCTAGATTTGTGTGTGCGTAACTAAAGATTTGTGTGTACGTATCTAGATTTGTGTGTGCGCATCTATATCTGTGTGTGTATAGATCTATGCATGTGTAACTTGATTTGTAACTTGTGTTTACATTTTTGTGTGTAACTTCAGCTCCGACCTACACATACAAATCATTAAAGTTAAAGTCCCAAGTCATCATCACACAATGGTGAAATTACATCTCTGCATTTGACCCATCCCTATGGTGGGGAGCGGTGAGCTGCAGCTGTGGCCGCGCTCGGGAACTAAATACAAACACACAAATCAACTGGTACACACGGACAAAACAACATTACACACAGATCAGTTTACAAGTACAAAAACCCTGACTGATTTGTGCATAGATGGTGCATTCAATGCTGGGTGAAAGCTGGGAAATCTGAATTTTCTTTGGAGTTGGTCTAAACTTGTGTTTACATTTTTGTGTGTAACTTCAGCTCCTACACATACAAACCATTAAATACAAACACAAATCAACTGGTACACACGGACAAAACTACATTACACACAGATCAGTTTACAAGTACAAAAACCCTTTTGAGACTCTTTTCATGCTTGACTGATTTGTGCGTAGATGGTGCATTCAATGCTGGGTGAAAGCTGGGAAATCTGAATTTTTTTTGGAGTTGGTCTAAACTTGTGTTGAAGGGGCAAACGTGTTTTTCTGTGGAAAAATAAAATATCTCATGATCCTGTAGTTACAAAAAAAAATAACCTAAATTTACTTTTTAATAATCTAAAATAGTTTATTTAGACATAAATGTGTTTATGAGCTATGAAAACATAGTCAAAGGGTTGTAAGAAATGACCACTAGATGGCAGAGTGGTTCTCTGACTGGGAAAAACACGCTTCAAACTGGGAGAAGGCTAGCCTAGTGAACTAGACCAAATTCTTGCTTTGCAGAGTTTATATATTCACATATATAGGATGGCTTGCCAGGCTAGGAGAAGGCACGATAAGATGGAGCTTGCTCTGGTGATCTTTCCTCTGAAGTCAAAAGAGAAAGTTGCGACACGCTTTAAACTCGCTGACACGCGGTCACGTGGATCATGTAGCCCCGAATAGTTCCAAACAGCTCAGCGCTGCCAGTCAGTATGAGCAGCTTCTGGCAGGACTGGACGCTAAAACAACCCTTTTCTCATTTCCACATAGATTTTTTGGTGATTATTGATCAATAATGTGTATTAATTACTACACCTATTATGTATTTTATCAAAGCAATTCCCTTTGGAGCAGCACGAACATTTATCATTTTTATACTTTAGAGGGCAGCCAGACTGCAAACACAACATTGAAAACATTTAGGATACAGTTCATATTTAGCTAAAATACGTATAATTGTATAAAAATAACTGTTTATATAATACACTCATCAACGTAAGGATCTGGGTTAGAATTTGAGCTTTCTGTTCTCTGTATGCTAACATAGGGATGCTTTACTTTTTGTCCTAATAGACTTAAATATGTCAGTGCTAGCTTGCCTTCAGATCTACTTCCTCTAACAAAACATGAGATATTACTGTTTCCAGGATTTAGTCCTGTAATCTTTAGTCTGTCTGTTGTCAGATGGAAAAGGAGCAGAATGACACAGCTGATCTAAATTCATTTAAAACAAGTTTTTAACGACTTGGAGGAAAATATGTGGGTGTAGATGCATCTATAACCCTGCTGATGGTGCTTCCAGCCTAACGACTAGTATAAATAGCAACTGATTGATTAAAATGTTAATTGAAATAAAACTGTTTCTGGTTAAAAACGTATTAGATGACAAAATAAGTGTGCGTCAGCTGTGCAAAACCACATAACCAAACATTTTTATATATATATTTTTATACATATATTTATTTATTAAAAGCCATTGGTCACAATAACAGTAAACTGTGTGCAATAGGTTTAATCTGCATATACATTTTCAGTCGGGGATCGACACGTTTTACTCTCAAATGCATGAGACCTCATAAAAGAACATCTGCTTCAGTGAGCTCCACAGGCTCCAGACTTCTTCAGGACATGAGGATTCCTCTCTCTGACATCAGAATCCCTCTCTCTGACATCAGAACCCACCAAAGAAAACATCAACACTTTCAGCTGGAACCAGGGGCCTCATTTATCAAACGTTCGTAGAAACGTTCCTATATTCCCTCCTACGGATGAAATTTAGAATGTGTGTACGAACAGTCAACGTCCTGATTTATGAAACATGCGGTGGCCTCTCGTACGCACTTTCCTCCGCAATCGTCTGATGATAAATCCCACCTGTGCGCTTGCAGGAGCTCGTGCCCATTTAACGTCATTTACATACAGAAACGCCCTCAATTAACCATATTTGGTCACACTACGTCCTCAGATCGGGAGGGGATTCCCTGGGTTCTTCCCGGACAAAAAAGAAAAACTTTATTGACAGCGAGATCGAACCACTGGACACTTGACAACGCGTGAATGATCAGGGAGCAGAGGAGGTTCTGGAGGTCGTTTTATTTGTAAAATACAATCTGGACTGGAATCGGATCAGTGCGCTGCGCTCATGGAAGAGCCGTTCCCTCCAGAGTGCACTCTGCTCTGCTAAATCCTCCAATAATAATAATAAGAAGAAGAAGCGATCTTTTATGTAGCGAATCTCAAGAAAAACAACGGGGCGCTTCCCAAGGTCAAAATAATTAAATTAAATTAAAACATAATAGATAAATAAATTCAAAATGATTTAAAACTTCATAAAAATGGGAAGAGTAAACATTGTGATTACAAAATAACACGAAATCAGCCGTTCTACAATGTCAGATTCCCGTGGGTCACGGGTGTTTTAGCTCCAATAATAATAATCCACCAAAATAATTATTTATTGGGTAAAATAATTAGTGGATGAGGAACACTCGTGGATCACTGAGACCGTCAGAATTTCGGTTCCCTCGTTCTGCCACTAGATGCTGTTCCTACGCACGGTCAGAGCTGTACTTATATTTAGGAACGTTTTCACGCACAAGTACAAATTGGTAAATACCACACAATGCGTAAAATCGTTCCCACGCACGAAATACGCACAGATCTGTACATAAGTATGGTTGATAAATGAGGCCCCAGGTGTCTGCTGCTTCTTTCATGGAGCTCCCAGATGTGGTGGATGTTCTAGAGAGAGAAGCAAGTCTTTTAGAAAGCTGCAGTCTTCATGTCATGATGTGTAACGTAAAATAGAATAGAATAGACTTTATTTATTCCACAGTGGGGAAATTCACTTGTCACAGCAGCACCATCACTCAAAGGGTAATTAGAAGAAAGATAAAAACAAGGGTACATGTATATACACATAGGCAGTAATCTAGTATTGTAATGTTAGATCACTAAAAAAACCACAAATAAAAGATGAAAACAAACTTGGTACCAACACTATGCAGCATACTGTAAGAGACACAGACAACAATGTGAATACGGTATTGCACAATTATAGAACACATGAATATTGCATTGGTGTTATTGTGTACCAGGATGATACCAGCACAGCTTAAACTGAGGAGTTATACACTCTTACAGCAGAAGGGATGAAAGATCTGAGATAGCGCTCAGTTTTACATCTGGGATGTCTCAGTCTACCTCTGGAGGAGCTGTCCATGATCTCCACAGTGGAGTGCAGTGGGTGGGAGGGGTTTCTTAAGATGGAGGTCATCTTCCCCAGCATCCTCCTTTCACACTTCTCCTCAACAGAATCCAGCGGGCAGCCCAGAACCGAGCTAGCTTTGGTAGCTAGCTTGTTCAGTCTCTTTCTGTCTCGGTCAGAGCTGCCTACACCCCAACAGACCACAGCAGAATGAATAACAGAGCCAACAACAGAGTGATAAAAGGATTTTAGCAGCTGGGAGTTAACTCCGAAGGACCTCAGCCTCCTCATGAGATGGAGGCGGCTTTGGCCCTTCTTATGCAGAGCATCTGTGTTGTGGGACCAGTTCAGTTTACTGTTGAGGTGAATACCCAGGTACTTAAAGGTGTCCACCACCTCAATGTCTGCTCCCTGGATGTTTACTGGTGAGTGAGGAGGAGTGTTTCTCTGGAAGTCAATCACCATTTCCTTTGTTTTACTGGTGTTTAAGCGAAGGTGGTTACGCTTACACCAGTCCACAAAGTCCATGATGACTGACCTGTACTCCTGGTCGTCCCCCTCAGACACACAGCCGACGATGGCCGAGTCATCAGAGAACTTCTGGAGGTGACAGCTGCTGGTGTTGTAGGTGAAGTCCGAGGTGTAGAAGGTGAAGAGAAAGGGTGAGAGCACTGTACCCTGCGGAGCTCCAGTACTGCACACAACCACCTCAGATGTACAGTTGTGCAGCCTCACGTAATGTGGCCTGTTGGTGAGGTAGTTGATGATCCATGCGGTCAGATGTTCGTCCACACTAAGCAGCAGATTCATCAGGCTGAGATTAAGAATTACAGCTAAACAGATCTATATGCTGTCTAATGATGGGCATCTTGGAAATAAAGAGACAAAAACAAAGAAAAACAGCATCTTGCATCACAACAAGCATACCCCCACCAATGTGGTAGCACCAGTACATATGAATGGTTTGTTGGAGGGATTTTTACGTCCCTTATCTTTAATTTTAAAATCAGTGATTCTATAAAAGTTATTACATTCATACAGAATCTTGACAACTGCAGGAAACCTCAGAAAAAGTTGTTACGGTGCTTGCATTAGCATTGGTACGTGATAAATTCCTGATCACTTTAATATGAATTTTATTCTGATAGCCTCCACATCACCCAGCCAGCTGCAGCACTCCACCAGTCCACTTACCAGCTTTGACTCCATCACAGACCAGACCGGCAGCTTCCACCAACCTGCTCATCGCTCAGCTCACCACTCATGATCAGTCCCTCTGAGAACATGAAGATTAGACATGAATGCAGTAGTAGCAGTGTAAGCTGTAAAGCCTGGGACACACAGGAGACAGACGCGCCGCGTCACGCCCACGCCGTCATTTTAAAAAGAAGCCATTATAGTTAGTTAAAAGGGCAGCAGTAGGAGGTAGAGCGGGTTGTCCAGTAATCGGAAGGTTGCAGGTTCGATCCCGGCTCCGGCCAGAGAATGCTGCTGTGTGTCCTTGGGCAAGACACTTAACCCGCCTTGCCTGGTGGCGCCAGTGCTCGGCAGCCTCGCCTCTGTCAGTGCGCCCCAGGGCAGCTGTGGCTACATCGTAGCTCATCCCCACCAGCGTGTGAATGGGTGAATTGAGTTGATTGTGTTGTGAAGCGCCTTGGGGGGTTGTAGAACCCTAAGAAGGCGCTATACAAATACAGGCCATTTACCATTTAGTGAGAGTGGCTACACGGGGACCGCAGCATCGCGTCCCAGAAGCGCCGGTCCGCGCAGAGGCGCTGAAGATAGGCACCAGTTCCATCTCAAGCGCTGCGGCGCACCATGGCGCAGCTGTTTACAACATTGTTGAGTACTTTACAACAGACATTATGACGCGGAACGGCTTTACGGCACAAACCCAAATGCCGGCATTAACCCAACCGCCAAAACATGGATGAGGATCTTTTTATTGTTGAAGTTGAGAAGCATAAGATATTGTGCAATCCTATTAGATGGCGTACTTACCATTTTTAATCAGTTAGAGTCTCACTAAACACAGCGACAAGTCTGATCACATATAAACAAAAGAGTCACTTTCCGCTTCCTGTTCTCAAGTCCCGCGTGATGTTGTGACTATCACACGACTTTCCAAGAAGCGTTCAGCTGTGCGGCACCTCCTGTGTGACCATTAAACCGTGGCGCGTCTGTCTCCTGCGTGTCCCAGTATTAACTGTTTAGTTACTGTTCTACACTTATTTATTTATGCTGAGATTTTGTCATTAATAATTCTTCATTTCTTGTTCTGTCTTGAAGTAAAGATTCTAATCCCAACTTGACCTCAGATGATAAATGAATGATATTAAACAGATGCAAAGGAACAGTCCTGCAGTAAAAACCAACTTTGTGAAGGTTCTAGTTCTGTTGTTCAGACGTCCTGATTCAGCTCTGGTTGCTCTGGAGGACACATCGTGTTACCATGGTGATCCTGAGTGTGTAACATGCTGCAGCAGGTCACTGAAGTCAGCATCATGTGGTTTAACTGAAAAATATGAAATAATTACTCATGTTCATGATCACATTTACTTTACTGATGATGATGTCACAAATGATGCTGCTGTCTGATCTATAACTCACATGGCAGTCTCAGAATAAAAAACAGCTGCCCTATTCAGATAGTTTAGTAACTCCTCTTTACACACGTCATGAACATTATCGTGTCTCAATAGAATCCACTTTAAACTCAGAAATCTCCAAAGAATTTACAAACCTCTAAACAAATTTAAAACTGCGCTGATGAAGTGAAGAAGCTGAATAGGCCCGTTTAAACACACAAAGACCAGCAGCTAACTAGCTGCAGTTAGCCGGTTAACACAATTAGACATGAATAGAGAATAGTGTTTGTGCTCTGTAAAACCAATAGAATGATTTACTTACATTTGACTTTGTTCAGATTGCATCAAGGGCATAAAAGCTGCTTAGCATTGTGTTTTTGTTAGCTTACAGCCTCTTTAAAACCCACCCATTAAAAACTGTTTTAAATCATTTAGCAACTTCATTACACAACTCTATTAACATACATGTCAAAGTGAAGTTGGTGTGAGTTTGCTGAAAGACAGAAACACTATTCTCTATTCATGTCTATGTTCTCAACAGCTTGAAATGGCTAAAGTAGCTTAGCTTACAGACGTTAGCGCCTGCTAACACAGAAATGA